>VZQC01014903.1:694518-793434 GCA_009823505.1 Rhizomys pruinosus | reverse complement strand
GCAGAAGAGAGGAGCAACTATCCTCAAGCACCTAGGAAAAGAAACTAATAAAAATATAAACATAGGAGTAGAATCAGAGACTAAAAGTCCAAATGGATAATAAGGTGAAAGGAAAAAACATCCATCTTTCAATTATAACCTTAAATATTAATGGGTTGAACTCCCTAATCAAAAGGCATAGACTGGGAGAATGGATTAGGAAACAAAATCCATCTATATGCTGTCTGCAAGAAACCCATCTCAAATTCAAGTACAAAAAAGTAGATTTAAAGACAAGAGCAGAAAATACATGATCATCTTATCAGAGACAGAAGAGCCTTTGACAAAGACCCAATATCCCTTTATGATTAAAGTTCTGCAGAATCTAGAGACACAGAGGATACATCTCCACAAAATAAAAGCAATATACAGCTAGCCCACTTTCATCATCATGTTAAACAGTGGAAAAATCAAATCATTCTACTAAAACCAAGAGCTAGACAGGGATGTCTTTGCTCTACATTCCTGTTCAATATAGAGCTTGAAAATCTTAGCTGGAGCAATAAGAAATTAATGAGATAAAGGTGATAGAAACTGTAAAGGAAATAGTCAAAGTATCCTTATCTTTAGGTGATATATTTCTATACAAAATGCAGTTTCATTCTTTTTTTGATTTTTAACAATAAGTAATAAGTAATGAATACAAGCATCCTTCATGTGAAACCAATTTGTAAGCAGCTATGCCCAAACCCACATAGCCCAAGGCTCCCGCCATCTAGCTGGAGGGGCTTGTATGTACAAGCATGTTGATCAAATAAGAGTCTGGTCTATATTGCTGTAGTTTCACAATTCACCCCAATTGCAGACCTTACATTCTACCATGTCCCCTCTTCTGAAGATTGTTCCCTAGGCTTTCAAAAAGGGGCACAAGTGGGCGAGAACCAAAACAGTCTACTTTCTCTGGATATGTCAATTTGGACTCTGATCAGTTCAAGCTGTTTCCTTTCATGGGTTGGCAGTTTATCCAGGAATAACTTTTCAATCCTACTAATGAAGCACAAGCAATTAGATACACAGGCATTTAAACAGTACTAATTATTATGGTAGGTTATGTTGGTATAAACACAGAAGTTTGGATGGTATCCTAATCCATGAACTATAGCTTTTCTGTAAAAGATGACAAGGTCTTACTGTGGCTTATAAAATCTCCTAACCACTAGAGGATGTAAGCTTGTGGCATCAGCAGTGAATTATTCCTCCAAGGAGAGAGCTACTAGCCACTTAGATTTGGGATATACAGAGATATGGGTGCCACTGCTGCACAGTGTTTCCAGGCAGGTGAGGTGTAGCTGATTCTGATGGAGGAATCTTGCATGACTCAAGGAGACCATTATTTGCTTTAATGTTTTAATGCCCTTTGGTAACACTGTGGCATTCCAGAGACCAACTGTACACTTGCAAGTGTGATCTCAATACATCTTTCCCATGTTTACACCAGCTCTTCGACAGCAGGGTCTTACCTCCTCTCTTCTTGCAGGTATCCCAGTTTACAGGCAAAAAGCCTTTACCTTTTGGGGGGGGTTGGATCCCCTGGCCAACATCTCCTTGGCAGAATAATCCATTGCTGATATCAGAGCTCTCCTGTATTAGTATATTTTGCTTAATTGCACATCTTAAAAAGACTTTAGTATTATATTTGGCTCTGAATGGAGAATAATCCTTTCACAGTTCCTCTATTAGTCAATTAAAGAAAGCAGTTATGCCGGTTTTATAAAAGATTACCTCTATAACAGTCAGCTCTAATTTACAGTTAGGGAATGTCTTCATTACCATCATGTTTTTCTTTGTTTTATGAAAAGGGGATAAGAAAGTCTCTCATATTAAAACTTTTTTGCACCTGGAGGTTAAAGTTCATTAGGACTCATTAGAAACAATTGTTACAAATAGGATCCACAGAGATGTTTGATGCCTGTAGCAGTCTGGGGCTTTTCTTTTAATGTTTAGATGGGCCAATTTCTCTGCTGGTATTTCTTGGTATATCCTGCAACAATGCAAAGCTGTATCTTTTCTTTCTCAGCCATTAAGTTGGTGATGTTTTGACCTGTGGGAACATACAAATCTTTTCCCGTAGTTAGTTTTAAGATTTAAATTGAAAAATTTGACAAAAGGTTTAATATATAACTGTATCCCCCCTTTTTTTATTTTAGGTTTTTATTTTTTGACCCATGATTCTCAAAAAGGCAGTTGTAGTACACATACCTATAGGCAGGAATCAAGGTGTAAAATTTCATTAAATTTACCCAAGCTGTTTATCATTGACTGTATGTTGTTAACTTAATTCCTTAAGTTAAATTATCCTACAGGTAAAAGAAATATTACAAGATAATACTGTACAACACAAAAATTACAGAGAACATTTTTATACATTCATCCCAAAGTTGTTGTTATACAAATTTTAAGTAAAAGAAATGTGGGCAACAATTTATATTTCCAATTAGCTTAAATGTATTACCGTTTTTATTAAAACCTTTTAACCAATGTTGTTTAATATAAACATTTTTACTTTTACTAAGTCCTAAATACCATGTAATATGTAGACAAAGTTTGGGCAACTTTGGATACCTGTTAAATTCACATCAATTAAATATACGTTAATGGAATATAGACCTGTGTCCCCCTCCCAACCCTCCCACCCCACCAGATTCACAGTTTCAGTCAGTTCTTTGATGCAGTCTCTTTCTGTTGTTGGTGTTACTGTTCTTTCCAATATACATCACTCCCCACAAGAAATATTTACAACTGGGTTATTGGTGCTAGCATCCACAGATGAGGGATACGATACCATTTGTCATTTGTTTTTCTGGGACTGTGTTACTTCACTTAACATAATATCTTCTAATTCCATCCATTTATCTGCAAAGTTCATGATGTTGTCTTTTTTTACTGCTGCATAGAACTCCATTGTATAGCTGTACCACAAACTATACTACAGGGCTATAGTCATAAAAACAGCTTGGTACTGGCACAAAAAGAGACCTCTTGACCAATGGAGCAAAACTGAAGATCAAAACTTGAGCACATACAATTTCAGCCACCTCATATTTGACAAGGGAGCCAAGAAGACACAATGGAGGAAAGACAGCATCTTCAGCAAGTGGTGTTGGCAAAAGTGGATCACCGCTTGTAGAAGAATGAAATTAAACGCCTACCTCTCGCCCTGTACAAACGTAAATTCCAGATGGATAAAAGACCTCAATGTGAAATCCCAAACTCTGGAGGCAATAGAAGAAAAACTTGGCAGCAGACTACAAGACATAGGCATAGGAAAAGACTTCCTAAATCAGACAGCAGCTACGCAAGAATTAAGGTTGACAATTAACAAATGAGTTAAACTCGAAAGCTTCTGTACATCAAAAGAAACAATCAAGGAAGTGAAGAGAAAACCCACAGGGTGGGAGGAAACCTTCACCGCAGATACATCTGACAAAGTATTGATTTCCAGATTATATAAACTACTCAAAAAAACAAAGATGAAAGAAAACAAATGAATCACTCAAAAGATGGAGCAAAGAGCTGGACAGAGACTTCACAAGTGAGGAATTAGAGATGGCTGAGAAACATCGTAAAAAGTATTCAATGTCACTGTCACTAATAATTAGGGAAATGCAAATTAAAACCACTTTAAGATATCATCTCACTCTGATAAGACTGGCTAGGATCAAGAAAACAAAGGATACCAAGTGCTGGAGGTTGTGGGGAAAGGGGAACACTCATCCATTGCTGGTGGGAATGTAAACTTGTACAGCCATTATGGAAAGCAATGTGGAGAACCCTTGGAAGACTCAAAATGAGCTTTCCATCTGACCCAGTCATACCACTCCTGGATATATACCCACAAGACTCATCTTACCACAGAGATACATGCACAGTTATATTTATTGCAGTTCTTTTTACAATAGCAAAAAGCTGGAACTAACCCAAATGCCCCTCAACTGACCAGTAGATAGAGAAAATGTGGTACATCTGCCGTCTCATTCTTAAGGCCAAGTTCATTCTAATGTCTGATGGGAAGATTGGCTCCCATATCCTACAGCCTCTGTAGAAAATTCTGCTTTCCTCATGATTTACACACTCTGTACTTTCAGTATTCCAAAGCCTCCTTGAAACATCTAGTATCATGCTTATCACCACTCAGTCTTTTGTCATCTGTTTAAATTCACTTTATGTGAACATCTTATTTTTCCCCACAATGATCTCAGAACATAAAAGAGATGGGCTGAAACTGAAGAAATTAAATGCTCAGGTTTCTGAAAGCCATCTTTAAATAAATAAATATTAATATACACATTATTAATACCAAATCACTTGCATACCAAGAGTGATAAGACAAATTTTTTAGAAAATCAAAATAGTTTATAATAGTTCCAACAGCCTATAATTATACTACACTTAAACCTTGAGCAGCTGAATAACAACTAATTTAATTCTCAGAATAACTCTTGTTAGCTTGATTCCATTGTTATGCTTAGTTAAGTGGAGATAATATGATCTGAATTAATTTTGAAAATTAGATTTATCCTCATTAGTATAGTGGTAAGTATCCCCACCTGTCATGCAGGAGACTAGGGTTTGATTCCAGACCAGGAGGCAAGCCATGCTGCCAGGCATGGTGGCATATGCCTTTAATCCCAGCACTGAGGAGGCAGAAGCAAGTGATCACAGGATCACTGTGTGTTCAAGGACAGCCTGGTCTACACAGTGAGTTCCAGGCCAGCTGGGGCTATAGGGAGACCCTGTCTCAAAAAAAAAAAAAAATAAATAAATAAAGGAAAAATAAAATTAGAATATTAATTATAACTGCTTTATTAACTCTAACTGCTTTATTAACTCAATGAGAAATATTGTAAAATAAAATTCATTTTGGTCCATGCTGCTTGTTAGTTCAGTTAAATTTGAAACAAGTGTATTTTTTTTTGTTTTTGTGATATTTTATCAACATTTTATGCATTTCATACAGAACATCTCAATCAGTCTTGGTCATCTCTATACCTGCTTCCCCACTGGCATATTCCCCCCAGATCCCCACTGGAATTCATACACTCTGTCATTTGTGTTAAGGTCTATAATGTCGAGTTTACGTCCCCAGACATTCCTCAGTGCAAGTTCACCCACTGGGGCCTAGTCAGTCTATTCAGAGTTTCTTGCTTTAAGCAGCTCCTCATATACAGTAATTTCAGAGTCTGAGAGTAAGGTGGTGAATCAATTATAGAGCCCGTTAAGAGATTTACATTGTAATAACATAGTTGCTTTCAGATAAATGGAAATGTAACAATAATATTGTTCAGCTTCCCTTCCAAAAATGAGGGCTACCATTGACAACTTGTTTTCTGGGACTGTGTTACTTCACTTAGCATAATGGCTTCCTTCAGGATGTCATCTTTCTTTACCGCTGAGTAGTACTCCATTGTGTAGATGTACCACATTTTTGTCATCAACTCGTCAGTTGAGAGTGCATGATCTGGGGTGGGGTGGGGGGAAGGGGAAGGGGAATATGTCTGAACTGAGAAATGATATCTGAAATATACAAAAACATTGATAAAAGCATAAAAATAGTAAAAGAAGAAGCTCAGCTCTTCCTTACCCAACAGAAATCAGCTGCTAATGTTTCTTCAGCTAAAATTAGAAGCTGCTGCCTATTTCCCCAGTTCCATGCTAGGCTTTGTCTGCATTGAGTTTTCATGGGTCTTGTACTTGCTGACACCAGTGCTGTAGGTCCTATGAGCAGGGTCCCAAGACTTAACAGGATTCTATTTCCATATGTTCATGAACCTCCTTCCTGGCTTTTAAAATCTTTCAGCACCACCCCTGCCCCCTTCCTCAATGGTCCCTGAACCCTTGGTTAGTGAAGCTTAATATAGGAGTCTTGTCCATGGACCCCCCACTCTACCCTCCTAGTCACCATATTGGGGCCGTTTGTGTTCTTGGCCTTCTGTTGCATGAGAGAGCTTCTTTAGTAATACACACACACACACACACACATATATATGGAGAGAGAGAGAGAGAGAGAGAGAGAGAGAGAGAGAGAGAGAGATTCATTCTATTGATTCTGTTTCTTTAGAGAACCTTGACTACTACACCATTTAAGGTTTTCCCTTTACTTTCAGGATAAGACTTTTCCTAACAACAAGTGAATGCACTTAGTGCATAAAGTCCATAGGCTAAGTACTTTTTTTTTTTTTTTTTTTNCTGATACTAGAATAGCAACACCTGCTTTCTTTTTGGTACCATTTGCTTGGAATATTTTCTTCCATCCCTTCACCTTAAGTTGGTGCCTGTCCTTGAAATTGAGATGGGTTTCTTGTAGACAGCATATAGATGGATTTTGTTTCCTAATCCATTCTCCCAGTCTATGCCTTTTGATTGGGGAGTTCAGCCCATTAATATTTAAGGTTATAATTGAAAGATGGATGTTGTTTCCTTTCACCTTATTATCCATTTGGACTTTTAGTCTCTGATTCTACTCCTATGGTTATATTTTTATTAGTTTCTTTTCCTAGGTGCTTGAGGATAGTTGCTCCTCTCTTCTGCCCTTTGAATTGCTTCAAGTATTTTCTGGAGAGTTGGTTTTCCGGACATGTATTCTATCATCTTGTTTATGTCTTGAAAGATTTTTCTCTCACCTTCAATTGTAATCGACATTTTTGCTGGGTAAAGTATTCTGGTTTGGCATCCATAGTCCTTTAACAGTGGGAATGCTTTACTCCATGTTTTTCTTGCTTTCATGGTTTGGGCCGAGAAGTCAGTTGTAATTCTGATGGGTTTCCCTTTGTATGTGACTCATTTTTCTTTTGTGGCCTTCAGAATTTTATCTTTGTTTTAGGCATCTAGCATTTTGACTATGATATGGTGTGGGGAGTTTCTTTTCTGATCTTGTCTATTTGGAGTCCTATGTGCTTCTTATATTTGAATGGGTTTGTCTACTTTTAGTTTGGGGAAGTTTTCATCTATTATTCTGTTAAAGATCTGATCAATACTATTCTCTTGAGATTCTTCTCCTTCCTCTATTCCTATGATGCAGAGGTTTGATCTTTTCATTGTGTCCCATATTTCCTGGCTGTTCCACTTTTGTGTATTTTTTAATTTTTCATAATCTTTAGTTGAATTTTTTAGTCACTCTGTGTTATCTTCCAGATCTGGTATTCTTTGTTCTGCTTCCTCCATTCTATTTCTGAGGCTTTTTCCTTTCCTTTCTTCCTGATCAGATGAGTGTTCTATTTCCTTTTTCATTTCATCCTGTGATTTCTTTAGTATATCCATTTCCTTTTTGAATTTCTCAATCTCTTCGTGGTGCTCCTTACTTCGTTGGTTGGCTTATTTTTTCAATGTTTCTACTTCCTTAAGGTGTTTGTTTTTTTCTCTCTCTAGGTCTTTCTGGAGTTTGTCAATCCCTTCCTTTAGTTCTTTTTGAAGTTTGTCATTGTATATCTCTAGGTCCTTTTTGAATTTTTCATTCTTTCTCTTTAATTCTCTAAATTCTTCTTTATGTTCTTTAATTTCTCTGCATAGGTCTGCAATTATTCCTCTAAGGTCTGTTTCTGGGGTCACCTCCAGGGGGATCCCATTGTAGCTATCCCCTACCGGGTTGGTAGAGCTTGGTGCTGAATTATCCTGCCCCTTTCCCATGTTGTCCCTTCGTTGTGTCCCTGGCATGTGGGTTTCACTTTTGTGATTCAAATCTCAAATGCCTTTTCAGTGTGTTGAAGGCTGAAAGCTTGTTTTATTTTGTTTGCCTCTTTCTGATACTTTTTTCTTTCTTTCTTCCCTTCTCCTTGTTTATGGAGTGTTGACTTGTCTAGGTTTCAGGCTTTCACTTTTGTTTATATATTGGATATTGGAAGTCTCTTCCTTTCCTGTTCTGAAGGTTCTCTTAATCCACTGGATACTCTCTCCTCAATTCCAGTTGTTGGCCCGGGGGGAGGGGGGGATATTCCTGACTTAGCCTGTGCCCTGGTACCTGCCTGGAGCAGTGGCAGGCTGCTCCTGAGCCCTGACATGGGACCCCACTATAGCACCTGAGCCAGACCCCAAACCCAGGACCACTTCCCTCTTCTGACTACTAGGGGGTGGGGCCACCCAGCCGGACAGCCACACTCTGCCAGGGCTTAGGCATCCAATCTAGGTCTGCCAGCCACCAGCCCCTCTGCCACAAACCAGCAAACCAATTGTCCAGCACCCCATGGGTCAATGTCCTAAGTTTTTACCTGCCTGGAGCAGTGGCGGGCTGCTCCTGAGCCCTGACACAGGACCCCCCTCCAATAGTAAAGTCTTTATAAGCTGTGCAATTAAGCAAAATATATTAGTACAGGAAAGCTCTGATATCAGCAATGAATTATTCTGCCTAGGAGATGTTGGCTAGGGGATTCAAACCCCCCAAATTTATAAAGGCCTTTTGCCTATAAGTGGGGTATATGCAAGGAGAAAGGCAGTAAGTCCCTGTTGTCGAAGACCTGGTGTGAGCATGAAAAAATGTTATGAGACGTCACTTGTTAATGTAAAACTGGCCTCTGAAATGCCAGAGGGTGTTACCAAAGGCCACTAAAGCAATACAGTAAAATATTGGCCTTCTTGAGACAAGCAAGACTCCTCCATCAGCATCAGCTACACCTCAACTGCCTGGAGATACTGTGCAACAGGGACAGCCATATTATTATATATTTATATATATTATATATTATATATATATATACATATATTATATCCCAATCTATTGGGCTATTAGCTCTCTCCTTGGAGTAATAACTCACAGCAGATGCCACAGCTTATGTCCTCTAGTGGTTAGGAGATGTTATAAACCACAATAAGTTGTCCACCCTTTATAGAGAAACCAAAGTTTTGGATTAGCATACCATCCAAAGCATCTGTGTCTAGCTCACAGCTTAGCTTGACATAATAATTAGTACTGCTTAAATGCTCTACATCCAATTGCTTGTGCTTTGTTAGTATGACTAAAATGGTATCACTGGATAAGCTGTCAACCCATGAGGGAAACAACCTGAACAGACTAGGTCCAATGACACACTCCAATGAAAAGTAGACTGTTTTGCTTCTCACTCACTTGTGCCCCTTTCCCAAAGCCTAGGGAACAAATTGCCAGAAGAGGAGGCATGTAGAATGTAAGGCTGTGGAGAGATGGGGTGAATCATGAGACTACAGCAATATAGACTGGACTCCTAATTAATCAACATGCCTGTGCATACAAGCATCTTCAAATGGACTATGGGAACCTTGGGTGTTCAACAATTTGGACATAGATACTGGCAAATTGGTTTTACTGAATGTTTACTTACTTCATTGCTTATGCTTAATAATTTGGCACACACTTCAAAAAAAAAGCACACCAATTACCTATTGTACAGCAAAACTGAGTAACATCAATGTTCTGAAAAAAAAATTATAAAAATAAAAAAATAAAAAATAAACGAATAATTAGTGATGTTGAACACTTCTTAAGGTGTTTCTCAGCCATCTTTAATTCCTCATTGTGAAGTCTCTGTTCAGCTCTTTGCTCCATTTATTGAGTGTGTCATCACTAATCATTAAGGAAATGCAAATGAAACCACTTTAAGATATCATCTTACTCCAATAAGACTGGCTAGGATCAAGAAAACAAATAATACCAGGTGCTGGAGAGGTTGTGGGGAAAGGGGAACATTCATCCACTGCTGGTGGGAATGTAAACTCGTACAGTCACTATGGAAAGCAGTGTGGAGAACCCTTGGAAGACTTGGAATGAACTTGCCACCTGACCCAGCCATACCACTCCCAGGCATGTACCCACAAGACTCACCCCACCACAGAGATACATGCACGGCCATGTTTATTTCAGCTCTCTTCATAATAGCAAGGAGCTGGAACCAACCTAAATGCCCCTCAACTGATGAGTGGATAGAGAAAATGTGGTACATCTACACTATGCAGCAGTAAAGAAAGATGACATCATGAGCTTTGCAGGAAAATGGCTGGAGCTAGAGGAAATTATGCTGTGTGAAGTAACACAGTCCCAGAAAAACAAACGATGAATGGTATCCCTCATCTGTGGATGCTAGTGCCAATTACCTAGTTGTAAGTATTTCTTGTGCATGGCCCCTTGAGCTTTGTCCAGAGCAGTTGGTCATGATGCATATTGGAAACAACAACAAACAACCACAACAACAACAACAACAGAAAGGACCTGCATCAAAAACTGCACGAAACAGTGAACTTCTGCTCAAAACAGTCAACTTCCACATGGAGAATATTGAGAAAGACTGAGAAAGAGATGAAAACATGTTTGACAGAATGTGTGAGCTCTGGTGGGTGGGGGCATAGGGTGGGGAACACAGGTCTAGATTTATTATATATATTATATATATATATATATATATATATATATTTATATATATATAAAGAAAAAATTAAAAAATAAACAAATAAAAGAGGGAAAAAAGAGATACTTAAGGGTCAAGTTTGATAATAGTTTCCACATAGAAATTGATAGGTATGGTCAGGGATAGTTCACAATTAAGAGTCAGGTTGGGGAAAAAGAACCTTTGCAAAGCTGTTTCATGATCTTTAGGCATTTTGCTTATTTAGTATAAGAGTAAAGCTTCTTTCAGCCACCCCTTTTTGAAGGTGGCAGCCTAAGGTTGGTCTTGAAGGACCAGGAAGTTATTGAGGTATGCTAGTTGGGATGTTGAGACTGAAAAGGAAGGAAGGAAGGAAGGAAGGAAGGAAGGAAAGAAGGTAAAGAATGGAGGGGAGAAGAGGGGAATGAAGGGGGAAGGAAAGAATTAAATGTATAAACTTAGGCTTTCTGGAAATCACAATGATACATTTCAGATGGGAGATGATTTAGCCTATTTTTTAAAATGCTTAACTAAATACCTCGCTTAAAATGCAAGATTTTCTTTCTTGAACAAAATGAAATATCAACACAAAGGTTCAACAAATGAAAACACTAACATAGAAAATTGGCAGTAGATATGCAAAAAATGAAGCAAAAACTGGTTTTGCACAAGAAAACAATTTCATAATAGATGGGAGCTCAGAAACAACTTCTAACTTTCTCTGCAATGGAATGAATCCAGAAATAACAAGCAGAATGTAAAGGATCAGAACTGTTAGCAAAGAAATGAGAGAAATTACAACAGTCACTAATCCTAGACAGTTACAATCAAAGAGATGGTAATGTAATGATTAACTGCAGTAATGTAATTAAGAACACTGCTGGTATACTCTTTGACCCAGCCATCCATTTATAGGAATTGTTCTTCTGGATAAACTCACACAAGGGCACATGGTTAAATATACAAAGATATTCATCTCCTTGTTGGAAACACTTTGCTTTTAAACAATGAACCTAGAAACAATGTTTCAGTACACTAAAAAGAGACCACTGAAACAAACTTTGTTGTACTCACACAATGGAATACTATGTAATGATGAGTAAAATGGAGAAATATTTCATGTATACTGATATATAAAATTGGCTACAGCAAAGAAAAGAGGTGTACAATGTCACACAAAAATCATATACATTTTCAGTAAATTATGTGTTTTAGGATATGAGTAGAAAGAGTTAGAAAAGCTTCAAGCTTAGAAGTTGACTGAGGATTTGGAGAAATATACATTATGTAGAATATGCATTTTACCTTACTTTATATTATACACAATAATAATTGATCCTTAATACATATATTTAAATTTATTTTTGTTTTATATGTATGTATGCATGTATGTATGTATGGTTTTGCCTGCATGTTTGTAAGGGCACCGCATGTGCGCCATGCCCACAGAGACCAGAAGAGATATTGGATCCTCTGGAACTCGAGTTATAGATTGTTGTTGGCCATATGTGGGTGCTGGGAACTGAACCTGAGTCCTCTGCAAGAGCAGCCAGTGTGCTTAACCATGGAATCATCTGTCCAGCTCTAAAACATATTATTAATGTGGAAAAGTAAAATTTTCATTTCAATTCTTTGCAGCCTCTCTTCCACTCTGATGTCACAGTGTTCTCTTACCCCCACCCGTATCCCCCTCAGCACCTCTCTTCTCCTCTTGTGACCCCCTTTCTACTTTTGTGACCTATATGCACACAGATATACTGGGGTATCTCAATATAAAAATTTCCATTTTTTGGAAATTTCGTCATTTAGTTTGTCTTTAATGTCAGTGGGAAGAAAGAGAGAGAAAAATCAATAAAAACAAATTATGTTTGAAAATACCATAAGGAAACCTAAAACTTTGGATGCTAATTGAAAGATATTATGAAAAAGAAGCATTTCTTTCAATCAGGAGAAATTTACATAAAGTTCTTAAATGTGATACAGTATAATTAAAGTGTGAAGAAAAGAATATTATTAATCATCAGAAGATAATTGAAATGGCAAACCAAAACGGAATTGTATATAAAAATTTGTCTTAAGGTTAAAAAGAATTCCTGAATATGTATCAAATGATTAAAAATTATTATACTGACTATGGATACAATAATTGTAGAATTATTATTTCCTCTTGGGAAGGACTTCCTTCCCTTGGGAAATGCTCTTTCTCTTTGTTTGCAAACATTTGTCTCAGAATGTGCAACAGTCTTTGAAGGACTACATTCCTACCAAACGGAAGCGTAATGCTGTGCGCCCGCCCTAACCTTGGCCAATCGTGTGAGTGCCACCTTATTCCCAACAAAATGATGATGTGAGCTTCTAAACACAAAAAAATACCTTTATCACATTTTTTTCAAGCTGGATTTGGAGGGGAAGGAAAGGCATTTCTCAGCTGGTAAGATTCATGCATCCATCCTTAGAGCTTTATGTACACGTGGAGGAGGCCGCGTTGCTTAAGGATACAGAGCAGATCTTAGAAAGAAGCTGTGGAGAGCTGTTCTGGCCCATCTGTACCACTGTTCCACTCCCCTCTCTGTGGTTATATAAGAAAACCATTCTCTCTCTGACTGTGTTAGGGCTGGCTGTGTATCTGTCATTCACCACCAGAAGCGTGCAATGATAAAGAAAACAATGAACCAGCTAGAGCATCTATTTTCTTTTACCTTCTATGGCGATGTCATAATATGTGAATCTAAGTCCAAACTGATATACTCAGAGATTAGGCTCACTACTGTGGGAAATCCAGCTTGAATTTCGGGCTGGATTTCCAACTAGCATTGAATGGTCAAGAGTCTGGCTCCGCCCCAAGGAGGAGCAAGCAGCATGGCCTGGGTGCGCAATGCTGGGTGGAGCAAGGTGTGCAGTGGCGCGGGTTGGGGGGGGGGACGACTCATGATTGGTCCTGGGAACTGACGTCATTTGGTTTATAAAAGCAGCTGTGGCAACCAGTAAATCGAATTCCATATTAACATCATCTGAGTTCTCGGCCAATATTTTTTTTTTTTTTTTTTTTGTCTTTTTGAGACGGGGTCTCCCTGTAGCCCCAGCTGTCCTGGAACTCACTCTGTAGACCAGGCTGGCCTTGAACTCACAAAGATCCACCTGCCTCTGCTTCCCAAGTGTTAGGATTAACCGGCCAATATTTTTATTAATTATTGCGCGCATACAGGCTAAGGTAGGACTGAGTTTCTTTCGGGTGGCCAGTATGGTTGGAAAGAGTTTCCCTTTGCGGACCACTAACCTGAGTAGCTGGTGTTGTGAGTGAAATTCCTGTCCCGGCTCTGGACAGGTGGGAAGTCATGGCCAAGAGTGGAACACGTGTCTCGTGGGTCCAGGCTAAGAGCCTAAGTTGGAGTTATCACTTAGGTTGGCTTGTGGGAAGTAGTCTGCTGGTCTCTGCGCCAAGGGGCCAGCTCCCCACAGTGTCCGAAAAGCGGGCAGTGTGTCCCCATTCCCCTTAGCAGGGCCACGTGGTCCCTGCTCAGCATAAAGAGAAAAGCTTCCTACACACTACAACTTCTAGAATTAAATTATAGAATTCTGAAATAAAGAAAGAAACACAAGGGGCTGGAGAGATGGCTCAGCAGTTAAGAGCATCAACTGCTCTTGCAGAAGACCCAGGTTAGATTCCCAGCACCCACATGGTGGCTAAGAACTGTCTTTAACTCCAGTTCCAGGGGAATCTGACTCCCTCTTCTGACCTCTGCAGCATTGCATGACATGGGTGCACCTACCTACATGCAGACAGTACACTCATACACGTAAAATTTAAAAAAAGAAAGAAATGCAAATAAAAAAGTAAAATCTTGGAATTGGAAAATATTTAAAGTTCTTAGAGAAAACCTAGCTGAGCATGGTGGTGTACTCCTGGAATCCCAGCACTCAGGAGCATAGCAGGAAGATTGTGAGTTCCAGGAGTGTGGCAGGAAGATTGTGAGTTCCAGGATGGCTAGAGACATAGTGAATCAGCTGTTTACTATTGGGTGAGGAGGAGCTGGTCTTCTTAAAATGAGGGACTCTAGATAGGCTGACTAGAGCTCAGTGGATGAACTTGCACTGAGGCAAAGCTGGGAAGACTAATTTGACACAATAGTCCTTAACACAAATGACAGAATGTATGAATTCCAGTGGAGGAGGGGGAGGAGCCAATGGAGAAGGGGGTATAAAGGTGATTAAGACTAATTGAGATGTTATGTATGAAATACACAAAAGTTCAATGAAAATATGCAAAAAGCCAAATAATATGTAAATAAGCCCTATTCCCCTAATAATTCTGAACATACCAGGGTAATTTGAGGACTATATATCTCACTTATAAGTAACATAAAGGTAAAGTTTGGGCTGCTTTCTGTTTTAAAAAAATTATCTTGCAATACAAGGGCAGAACTGATGGTTGTTTGGGCTTGCCAGGGAGGAGCATTCAAACATGACATCTTTTAGCCTAATAAAGGAAAAAACTCATAAGCTGAAGATGCTTAAAACCTATGATATATGTGGCATGCATATATGCATATTTTGGAGTGATGCAAATTGGAAGGAACAGCAACAAAAAAAGACTGGGTCAAAGAACTGACGGAAACGGTGAACTTCTGCATCAGAATTTTAAAAGGTGAAAAACATGTATGGCAGAATTTGTGAGCTCGGGTGGGTTGGGGGGGCAAGGAAGTGGGAATGGGCCTAAATTTGATTGGAAATTTTGTATGAAATGAACAAAGTTTCAATAAAAATTGGCTTTGAAAAAAATTATCTTGCAAAGATGATACTGAGAACTCAGGCAGTCAATGAATAGACACAATCAATGTAATGACAATTTCAATACCATGTCTGAGACTACACAAGAAAATGACACATTTAGACATGAAAAAATTAGAATAAAAATTCAGAGAAGAAAAACCGAAAGTTTCCATGTCTCTTTCAGTTAGAAACATAATTGGCAAAATTCCCATTAGTTTACTTTGTAGAATAGAGTTAAATAAGGTTATCTTCAGCCCACTTCAGGAGAACATGTAAACGCAATCTTTGTATAAAAGGGAATAGCAACTAGAGAAACAGAATAACAAGTGAGAAGGAGAAAAGTCACTGCAGTTTATCTCAGCCTTATTTACTATTTCTCAAAAAAAAACCCCACAAAATTCATTAACTGGGCTAATACTACTGTACAGTCCTGAAATCCTATATACTCAGAATAAGGCAGGAAAATCACATGCTCCAGACTTGCCTGGGCTACATAGTGACTTCAAAGCCAGCCTAGGCAATTTATTAAGATGCTGTCTCAAAAAACCTCACCCCCATCAAACTAGACTCATTTTATATTTAAAACCAAAAGCAATTAATAAAGATTTAAAAATAGATGAGCAAGTAGACTACAAAATTATAGAAGTATAAATGATCTTCAAAATAGAAGTCAATGTCTAAATTAGTAAGCATATTATGGACTACTTAATAATTTAATGGGATGGAAAGCATAATAAGAACACTTGACAACTATATACTCAATTGATGTCCTGTTGAAACACTGGTAAAAGCTTGTTCACAATGGAGAAAATACAATGACCATTAAAACTCTCCTTGCAGAGCTCCAAGAGTATAAAACAATTGAGGTGTGTTCCAGCTGATTTTGTTCCCTCACTGGTGGAAGCTAAGCCAGCTCCATGATGTTTCCATGGGCTTCACCCACAATGCATTTCTGGAGACAAGATATATCCTGACTGAAACTTCACCTGTGATTCTCTTAAGACTCTGTAGACCATGCAATGCTCATGAAAGCTTCCATTTTCCTTCTCTCCCTCTGTCCCCCAGGAGCTTGTGTTGTCCTTTCATGACTCTTCGCAAAGCTCTCTGCTTCTCTTGTCACAGTCCTTCGCAGGTATTTTCTGTAATAAATGCCAGCATGGTTAATTTGGTTTTGACATCGGTTCCTTTGAGATCTTGGAGTAACCTAACCCAAATAATAAAATACTGGGCTCCAGCTCTGGCTCCAGCTTGGCTCCCAGCTCCCAGTGGGTTAAGCAACCCTGCTCCTGGACCCAGATACAGATGTTGGCAAGCAGCCTTGGAGAGCTGGTAGGCAGACCCTGTATGGTATGGTGGTTCTTTGAGTACAACTCTCCCAATGAGTGTATGAGGTTGGCCTCTCCTCTATTATGGACTCCCTACCCACCATCTGGGGAGCTCCAGGCTAGACTTACCTGCCCCTAAACCCAGATCTGGACATTGACAGCCAGCCCTGGGGAGCTGGTGGGCAGATTCCACAAGGTGCGGGGTTCAAGCCTGCCTGGTTGTTGCCTGTCTCAGGCCTCTGGAGGAGCTCATGACTGGCTGGGCAAGGAGTGGCTGGTCTCTCCAGTACAAAGTCAGAAGTGAGAACTTGAAGCCTAAACCAATCACCCCTGCACACCTAATAAGACAAGGAAGGCAACTGAAGAATACAAGCAAAGCCAGGCTTCAATTCAACAAAGAAACACTTGCACTTTATACTGGAATCACAAGCAACAAAAGAAATCCAAATGTCAAAATCATAAGCAAAGAAATAATAACATGAAAACTCAAATAATAAGCCTCTGTCAAATACTACCAGTCCTGTAGAAGACTCCTATAATGAGGAGTTACATCTACCCCCTAGATGTAACTCAGGACACAGATCTTAAAAGAACTAGCAAAAACATGATCAAAGAATTCAAGGAATTTAAAGAACACTTATACAGACAAATTAAGGAACTAAAAGAAGATAGGTATAAACTAAAAGAAGATAATAAACTGTGGAATGAATTCACAAAAGATATGGAAACACTGAAGAAAACTCAGGCTGAAATGAAAAAGGAAGTGGAACACTCAAACCATTTGAAAAGGATGGGAGAAAGCCTCAGTAGCAGAATGGATGAAGTAGAAAATAGAATATCAAGACTGGAAGACAACATGGAAGAACTGGACTGCTCAAGCAAAGATTATGAAAAAACTTTTAAAAAACCCACAAGAATGGAATAACCAGGAACTGTGGAATGTCATGAAAAGACCAAACCTACACATCATAGATAGAGGAAGGCGAAGAATCTCAAGATAATGGTATTGACCAGATCTTCAATAGGATTGTAGAAGAAAATTTTCCCAAATTAAGGAAAGACATAGCTATACAAATACAAGAAGCACATAGAACACCAAATAGACAATCAGAAAAGAAATCTCCCACTCCATATCAGAGTAAAAACACTAGATAGTCAAGACAAAGAGAGAATACTGAAAGCTGCAAAAGAAAAAAACAAGTCACATATAAAGGAAAATGCATCAGAATTAAAGCTGATTTTTTGGTGCAAATGATGAAAGCCGCGAGAGCTTAGACCAAAGTATTCCCCGTTCTAAATGACTATAGCTGTCAACCCAGAATACTTTATCCAACAAAAATGCCTATTATAGTTGAAGGAGAAAGGAACATATTTCATGACATAAATAGGCTGAAAGAATTCATGTCCAGAAAGCCAGCCCTTTAGAGAATACTTGAAGCAATACAAAGAGCCAAAGCAAAGAGCTAGAAACAGCTCAGGTGTCCTAATGAAGATGTGGTACATTTAAACAATGGAGTTCTATGCAGTGGTGAAGAAGGATGACATCATGGGATTTGTAAGCAAGTGGATGGAAATGGAAGCTGTTATGCTAAGTGAGGTAACACATTCTCAGAAAAACAAACGATGTATATCATCCCTCATTTGTGGTTCCTAATATCAAATCCTTATATGTAAGTCAAAAAGGGGTAACTGGTTAGTAAAGATAATACCACATTGGCTGTTACCACTATAGATACAGCTTGAAGTATATGGCTCTATTTTCCTCAGTTCTAACATTTACGAGAGTGAAAAAAGAATTAAGTATATTAAACTATATATCAGCTCTATGTAATTTAGGAATGCAAAGTTACATTTTTTACCTGTTAACATATTAAAGCATGTTAAACAAAATATACTAAACATATTAAATAAAACATGTTAAAAAAGGAGAAATACCACATTTGTAGAGAAAGACTTGAGCTGCACAGTATTTGAATTAATGTGTTAACAGCTTAAATGTGAAATGTCCCCTGAGTCTGAACACTCAGTGTCTATGTGGTGGTGTTGTTTGATAAGATTGTGGAGTTTAGGAGGTGACATCTTGATAGAAGTAGTTTGTAGAGGTTTGGGCCTTATGGGTATAGCCCAGGCCTGCTTCTGGCAGAGTCTCTATGTAGCAAGAAGCTGCCACAGACTCCTGCCAGCAGGGAGCCAGTGGCCTGCTGCCGTGCCCTTACTGGAATGATGGACTGTATCCCTTCACACCATGGGCCAAAATAAGTCCTTTCTCCCTTAAGTGGGTGATTTTTAGCTCTTTGTTGTGGTTGTTTCTCCATTTAATTGTTTGGGGGACAGGGTCTACTATGCATTTTTGGCTGGCCTGGAACTTACTCTGTAGACCTGGCTGACCTGAAACTTGTGGCTATTCCCCTGCCTCTGCCTCCTGAGCATGGGCTCATATCAATGAGATAAGTATCTAATAGAGAGAATGAGATAAGTATCTAATAGAGAGAGTTGGTACTGGAGTGGGACTGTTGCTGTGATAAACCTGTCCATGTCGTTCCTAAGCTTTTGGGACTGGTTTGTGAGAGAAATGTGGAAGAATATGGAGTTGCAGACTACAGAAGTTCCAGAATGCTATCAGCCAAATTAAGGGTAAATTCTGGTGGGCAGGTGGAAAACCAGAATGCTGACAGAGATGCAGATAGCAAAGGCTGGGATCATGAGGTTTTAGACAGGAACAAGGATTGTATTGGGAATTAGGCTAAACCTCATTTATATTATAATCTGCCAGAGAATCTGGATATAGTCTGCTTGTGTCCTGAACTAAATGAAGCCCAATTCAAAAATAATGGACAATTCATTTGCCAGAAGAAATTTCAACAGTCCACTACACAGGCTGTAGGATGGTTGCTGCTGGCTGTTTTAGTGATGTATCTGATGAGACTCAAAGCAAAAATAGAGCAGAAAGATGTGAAAATGTGCTATTTGGTGAGGAAAGGAGCTGAATCTGGTGAAAACTGTAGACAGTACTGGTGTGAACAAATCAGCTGTAATTAAAAGAAATGTGATGTTGTGCCATGACAACAGGAAAGTTACCTTGGACGCAAAACTCTCCACCTCGGGAACCACGGTTGTAATAATGCCAACTCATGTGAAAAACTTTCATTTGAAAAGACAGTTATTGGACGCTGTCCTCCAAGGGGCCAAGGCTACATCTTGGGCTGGCAGCAGAACTGGGCAGGATCCACATGGTACTGGTTTCCCAGATATGAAAATTTCATCAGTTACAATATTATGGAGGCCGGTACCAAGGTTCTAGAGACCCACTGAAGTCAGGAAGTGTGTGGCTGGGTCAGATTCTGAGAGGCTGTTGTGAGAGGCTGTGAAAGTGAAGCCTAAATTGAAATGGAGACACCTGTGTATCTGAGATGCCAGACCCATGAAACATCTACCAAGAAAAACTGCATCCAGAGCTAGTCTGAGAGAGGTTACATACAATACAGGTGGTAAAGCTGAAGGGTCAGTATGAGCCCAAATGATGCTACAATTATATCGAGATGTTTTGCATGGAGCTGGAGGGTTTGGTGAGCACCATGTTAGGTTTTGTTTTTTCTTTACTCTTTACCCATACTTCCTATGTCTCCATTCCTTCCTCTTGGAATGGTGACGTGTAATCTAGGCCATTGTATATCATAAGCCCATAATTTGATCTTTTTATTTTATAGGACCTCACAGTCTCCAAAGTGATTCTGGACTTGGGAATTTTTGAAGACGGACTGAGTGCATTAGGCATTATGAAATGGTCTTAGGCCCATGGGCAGGGTGGAACGTTATAATTTGAAGATAAGATGTTCCCCGGAGACTTGTGTGTTTGCGCTCTTTGTGCCCAGCTGGTGAACTATTTGTGGCTGTGGTGGAGCCTTTAGGAAGTGGATCCGGTTGAAGGGTGTGGGTCGCAGGGTGGCGGGTCTTGTGGATTATACGCCAAGTCTTCTTCTGGACCCACTTTCTCCCTGCTTCCTGCTGCTGCCATGGAATCACCTGCTTTCATGTCTTCACCAATGATACATTATGTCCCCCAAAAC
Source organism: Rhizomys pruinosus (assembly GCA_009823505.1). NCBI lineage: Eukaryota > Metazoa > Chordata > Mammalia > Rodentia > Spalacidae > Rhizomys > Rhizomys pruinosus. Next base: position 772,908 of record VZQC01014903.1, on the reverse strand, counting down.
CATGAGCCAAAGCAAGCCATTCCTCCCTCAAGTTACTTCTTGTCAGGGATTTAGACACAGAAATGAGAAAAGTTATTAGAGCACGGATTTCAGAATGACAATCTTTCTCACTCTGTGAGTCAGAAGCAAGTCAGAATTTGGCTTAACAATATAATGCCGTGTAGTCCAGTGTCAAACTTAGATGTCTCTTTTTATTTGGTAGAATTCAATGTTTTGAGAATACCTCAAACCATAGAGATTAAGTACAGGAAACATGAGTACCAGGTAGTAAGTGGAGATGGATTGTTCTAAGTGACTCACCTGTTCATCCCACTGCCAAGGGATGAGGAAGCAGAATCAGGCTCCTGGGGGAACAGTGATGGTACAAGTCAAGGTGGCATCTATTCTTAGATAAGTTATAAGCAGGAATGGAGGAGAGAGAGAGAGAGAGATCCATATAAGTACCTTTATAAACTAGTAGTGGAACATCTTATAAGTATAAAGCATGGTGGAAAACCAATAACTATGAAATCTTATCCAGCTACTACAATAAATTAGGAGCAACAGAATCCACCACAAACTCTTTCTACTGTAGTAATAAGATGCTTTTTTTTTTTTTTTTTTTTTTTTTTTTTGAGACACGGTTTCCCTGTAGCTCTGGCTGTCCTAGAACTCACTCTGTAGACCAGGCTGGCCTGGAACTCACAGAGATCCGCGTGCCTCTGCCTCCCAAGTGCTAGGATTAAAGGTGTGCACCACCACGCCCAGCATTTATTTATTTCTGTATGTGTATGAATGTACTGTCTGCATGCAAGTTTGTGCACCCGTGTCTTGCAATGCCGCGGAGGTCAGAAGAGGGTGTCGGATTCCCCTGGAACTGGAGTTCTCCTGGAATTGGAGTTTCAGACGGTTCTTCACCGCCATGTGGGTGCTGGGGATCGAACCCGGGTCCTCTGTAAGAGCAGTCGGCGCTCTTAACCGCTAGGCCATTTATATCATTCTTCTTGATTGTGATTACCCCTAGAGGAATGGTTATTCTTAAGAGTGGGAAAACTGCTGGGTGTGGTGGTGCACGCCTTTAATCCTAGCACTGGGGAGGCAGAGGCAGGCGGATCTTTGTGAGTTCAAGGCCAGCCTGGTCTACAGAGTGAGTTCCAGGACAGCTGGGACTGCAGGGAGACCCTGTCTCGAAAAGACCCCCCCCAAAAAAAAGAGTGGGAAAACCAAAGACTTGATATTAAAATGATGAAAACTAATCAATGAAAATTACAAAGAATTTTTTGATCCAATCAATTAACCTGTGTCTTTTGACTAGGGAGTTGAGACCATTGATATTTAGTGTTATTATTGAAAGACGTGTATTGGTTACTGTCATTTTAATTAGCAATTTCTTTGTGTTTGTGGCCCTATTTTGTGTTTCATTATTATACTTCTCAATGGGATGAACTGATGGGTGGCACTGTAACTATAGCCAAATACACAAGGCTGGAGAGGACACAGATCTTAGAGAAAACCCCAGCTCTGTCATATCTCTAGACAAATGATATTTCTTACCATAAGCTACACATGGATCCTTATGTTTACAGACAAGCAAGCATACCATGCACCGCTCATCAAGGAAGCACTTATTGCAACAGAAGGAGGCTACTGCAGAGTTCCACAACTTGTCACATGAAGAGAATATATGTCTAAGAGATATCCAGTACTAGATAACATATGTACAGTTGAACTTCTGTACCTAAGACTCATGGAACATAGCAGAGTGAGGGGTAGAGAGAAAATTAATGCATTCCTCAACCCTCGTCTGTGAACCTTCCTTATACAACAGGGTGAGGTACGCACAGAAGGCCACAACTGGCCAAGTTTTGGAGAGCAGGAGACTGCAGAGTCTGTGTGCCTGGGTAGGACTCCTGTATTGAACCTCGCCCACAAATGGCTCAGGGACCATTGTGTAAGAGCGGATAGAAAGACTGTAAGAGCCAGGGCTGGTTCATGAACACAGGGGAGCGAAGGAGTTCAGGCTACTGGAAGCTTGCTTGTGTGAACTTGTGGTGATGGTGGCATTGAGCACAAAACCCATGCCAACTCAATTAAACAAGGGTCCAGGGGTGAGGAGAGAAATGGATTGCAGGCCAGCCCTAGACTGAGAGATATTGAAAACTGATCGCTACTGGTTGAGGGAGAATATGTCTCATTTATGATCTCTGGATGGGCTGAGTAGACTCAAGTGGATGAATTTGCACTTAAGGACATCCAGTTGCAAATGCTTGACTAGATAGGTTTTACCATGTATGCAGGAATACATGAGGAGTTGTGGGGATTTGGAAGGACATGGATGGGGAGGGGGTCTAAATTAGATTGAGAACTATGCTATGTAACCACAAAAGCTTAATTTAAAAACTTTAAAAAATAAAATTCCAAAGACTTAGGCAAGTCAATTACTCAAGCAACTTTAAAAACTGCGAAGCTGGGGCTGGAGAGATGGCCTAGCGGTTAAGAGCGCCGACCGCTCTTGCAGAGGACCCAGGTTTGATCCCCAGCACCCACATGGCGGCTGAGAACCGTCTGTAACTCCAATTCCAGGAGAACTCCAGTTCCAGGGGAATCCAAGACCCTCTTCTGACCTCCGTGGCATTGAACGACACGGGTGCACAGACCTACACACAAACAGTACATTCATACACATAAATAAATAAAATAAAATAATTAAAAAAAAACAAAAAACTGTGAAGCTAACTGAGAAAAATGGAAATATATCTATGTAAAGCTGTTACCCAAAAAAAAATCTTACACAGGTCATGACAGTATGTTTAAAATATCAACCACCATCTTCCTAGTAGCAGGAATTCTGCACAATGCATGCTTTAATCATAACACATTTAAGGAAGACATGAATAATGAAAATATTAACAAATTGCTTAATTTCCTGAGACATTAAAATACTTTTTTAGAAGTAAAAATTGGCTTGGGAAAGAAATTAAGAATGCAGTAAAAATCTATTTTAAAGTAATAATAAACCCAGCTCTGAATATCAAAATGTAATGGAGATGTGGCCAAAACAGTATTTAGAAGAAAATGTACTCATTTAAAGGTCTTTAATAAGAAGGAAAAAAAGTCATTAATGAAAACTAATATACTATAATCTCTGGAACAGAATGAGGTATTAATATAAGACAAAATTAAAAATAATATACAAGCATAAAATAAGAACCTGGAAAATAGCTGGCAAAATTATATGTAAAACTAAGAGCTGGGTATTTGACAAAAGAATAAAACTGGTAACTCTCTGATAATACAATAATGTAGATTATAAAGATGACTATATCGATGTTCCAATGGAATATCTCCAATTAAAAACCATCAGTATACACTTGGACACACACACCCCTATACACACACAATTAAAATTCTAATATTCCTCTAATTAATATCCTCTTTTGCTGATCTCTCTCTCTCTCTCTCCCTCTCTCTTCTCTCTCTTCTTCCTTCACCCACCCCCCCTTGAAATGTTGAAGAAGCCTGTGCTCTGACTTCATTTCTTCATCCTTGGCTTTAAAGGTAATTACTGAAACTCAGACTTTCAAGTTATTATCTTCAGCTTTGACCTCTGTTGAGCTCGACGAAAAAGAGATATTTTATTTAAATATTTTAATAGGTATAATTATTTTCCTGGGTGTTTTGCATATAATATTTCATTTACCTGGAAATGAAAAATCATCTCTTTAACTAATTACTGTATAAAAATGGCTTTCACTAAAATATTTTCATACATGTATTTCATGGGACTTTGTGCATATTCTCCTCTTTTTGATATTTTAATTAACTGTTATTGGATATCTATTTCAATGACTAATAAGCAGCCCTGAATTTAAATATATGACAACCAAGTTCTTCACACCAAAAAGCCACTAAGAAAGCATTCCTTCTGTAATTTTCTGTAATTTTAACAGTGGAAATGTGCCACTGTTATCTAGTCACCCAGGCATCGAAACAGCCTTGTGCCAGATGGCCATGCCTCCATTTCATCTTGCATTGAGACCCATCAACAAGCCCTAATGTCCTCCTTTCTATGAGATATGGGCATGCATATACATATGGTCATGCATTTATAGGTATGTCTATAATATGTCTATCTAATCTATATCAACCTATAATCTATCTATTCATCCATCCATCGTCTGCTCACCCATCTGTCCATCCTTTCATGCCTTTTTCCCCCCTGCAGGAGTTATGTGGAATGGTAATTATTGATACAGTTACTTGTTGATCGCCTTTCTCTTCCCACATGTCCTCTTGCCCTGTCCCATCCCACTAGAACCTCTTATGCATTCAAAACTATCTTAGCAAGGAAATAGAGTAGAGCCCCAAAGAAGGTAGTTCATTGTCTGAATCTGGGCAGAGACCCAAGACATCTGCATCAGAGGCAAGGATCCTATTCATGAATCCTATTTATTGTACCTATGAGCTACAATGAGGTCCCTCATTGTAGCTCATAGGTACAATAAACAAAAATAGGCATTATGTTTCACATGGAAAAAAAGAACAGAATTAAGAACTGAGAGCCTGGTGTTAATGAGTGTCTACTGGAATGAAGATGGGCCTGAAGTGGTACCTGACATCTAAAAGTATAAAGAATTGGCAGTATCTTTTTGCTACCACAATGGCCCCAGAATGCATTTTTTATTTCTCTAAGTGAATGAATTAAGATATTAACGGAGCATGCTATTTTTATCACTGAAGACAATCTGAAATCAAAGAAGGGTCTGGAGTCGTATGATTTCTCCATACTCCAGGGACTGTTATGTGGAGATACTGGCAGAAACACTCAGGATGCACTGCTACAGCTTCTGGCCCTTCATGTTCAGTCATGGGTAAGAGCATCATTCTTCAGTGGAGTTCATTAGGGCTGTGTGAGTTCCTAGCCCAAATGAAGGTCTTGTAGTTTCCAAGATACCCACAGATAGGCTCTGGGTTACCTTTTGGGTAGTTAATAGAATGTGATTTCAGCCATTTCAATGGGGTTAGACATTCCAGGTTCAAGTAACCCACCAGTCTTTTAAATATAGTCAGCACTTCCAATAACACCCTTACATTTCAGCACACCCTTGGCACCGACACTCAGCCTGCTATACTAAAATCAACTACATCCGCCAGTTCTATATTTATGGACCACAGGCTTTAGAGAATTGAGAGGACAATCTGGAAAGCAAAGTAAGAACATTTCACTTCAAAATAAGATTTTCTGGTGAGATTTCAAGTTCCCCAAAGAGAATTATCTGTAACCAAGTCAGCCACATAAATAGATCTAGAGTAGAGTTAGAAGCAATATAAATATTTGCACATTGCCTAACAATAAATGTGGGAAAACCTTATCTTGCTCAATAGAAAAGAGGACATCTGGCACTATACCTATGAGAACCTGGTATTAGGGACTTGGATGTTGTGTTGAAGACACAGTTTCTATATTTTAATTCTGTCTCCAGACCACATACATGCTTTGTTTTCCAGATAGGAGGTTTCTAGCAGCTCTGGGGATAAATGCTTTCTCATTATGCCTGGAGAGCAGAGGCAGAAAACAACTAATCTCCTCCTTAAAAGGTAAATGTTGAGTTTCTGTAAAATGGGACTCTATTTCAGAAAAGACGAAGATGACAAAGAGGGTGGAAGTTTCAGATGTGACTCCACCTGAACTATTCACGTTGTCCAGGGAAGTGAAGTAACTGTGGCTGGCTCGGGTTAAATACAGCTCATCCCAGTTAAGGGAGGTAGGATTAACCTCTCATAAATTGCATGTCTGCCTTAAAATGGGATGTGGCTGGAATGGATATTCACATTCATGACAGTTGCTGTTAGGTCCTGTGTTTCTAACAATTCTTCGTTGAGATTTTCAAGTTGCCATAAAAGCATGTTTTAGAATAAAAAGGAAGTACTTATAAAATTAGAAACAAAGAGGATATACATAAACGGAGAAAAATGTTAAACTCATTAAGAAAGGCTAGGTACATTTATATGTTAAAATTGGAAAGATAAGTGAAAAGCATAACTTTCTGTAAAAATACAGTGTATCAATGTCAGATCAAGAAATAAGCTCAAGAACTAAAGGAGAATATAGGTGAGTTCTCAAAGCAGCACCTGGGGCACTTTGAATGAGAATGTCCGCCACAGGCTCCGAGTATTTGAAGATTCAGTTGTATTTGAAGAGTCTGTTGGGGAGGGTCATGGAACCTTTATGCGCTGTGTCAAGCTGGGGGGAGCACACCACTGGAGGGGAGCTTTCAGAGTACACAGCTTGCCCATGGCTACTCTCTTTCTGCTTCCTGTGCCTTCTCCAGGATGTGAGCACTCTGCTTTCTGCTCTGGCTAACTCCCTGCCTTGACGGACTTTTATCCCTCTGGAACCCTAAGCCAAATAAACTCTTCTTTCTATAACTTGCCTTATTCATGGTGTTTTATCAAAGCAACAGATTAACTATTATGCTCACCAGAATTTGATATTCTCAGTTTAAAAATGTTTCATTATATTTTATTACCTTTCCTTTGTATGTGTATGTGTGTGGGCATTCTTGAGGTCAGAGACAACTTGAAGGGGTTAGTTCTCTCCTTCCACTGTGTGGTTCCTAGGGCTCAAACTCATGTTGCTAGGCTTAGCATAAACTCCCTTAACCTGCTGAGCCATCTCAGCCTGAAATTTTTCTTTAGATTTTCAAAAAGCAAACAATCACTTTGTTGCAAAGAATGACCTTCTATCTGGAGCTGTCTTTATTATGTTTGTGACCAGCAAGGACCATTTGAACATCTTCCTGTGTGTTGAAAATTTCCCATATTTTACATCGTAGTTCTCCAACGCAGAAACCAGATCTGTTCTCTCAAAGTCCCCCACAGTCTGGTAGACTCTCACCTGAACTTTTTCTATCAGATCCTCCTAAATCAAGGTTCAGTTAGAGGCTAGGAGTATGTAATAGGTGAAAATGGGAGTAGAAATGACCGACTTTCCTCAGATCTGGTTCACAGCCTCTAACGTCTGTGTCCCAGCTCCCTAAATGAGAACCATTGTGCCTGGATCATGGTGGTGTCAAGCGTGCCTTGCCTAGAACACTGTGAACACTGTCATAGCCTGCTCACTGTACAGATTAGTTCTCTCTTCCTTTCCCAGATATCATAAGCTTCCAAGCTTCATTAAATAGATTTTCTTTCTGTATAGGCCAAGACATAATTGAATTCATTCCATAGAATCATTGGAGCCCTGATCTTGCAACTTCAAATTTTATTTTCATTAAATTTCAAGGTTTGAAGATTCTCAGGGAGATGTAAAGAATAATACAGAGCTACCTGTATAACCTCTGCTCAATTTCTCCAAGCGGTATCATCTCACAAAAGTACAGTCCAATTTCACCCAGTGTGGTGGCATTCGCTTTTAATCCTAGCATTTGAGAGGCAGAGGCAGAGGCAAATAGATGTATCTCTGAGTTCAAGGCCAGCCTGGTCTACATAGAGAGTTCCAGGACAGCTGGGGCTGCAGGGAGACCCTGTCTAAAAAAGACAAAAAAAAATTACAGTCCAATTTCACAACAAGGATATTTCCAATATTCCCATCAAGTTACATATTTCAATACTACAAGGACCTCCAGAGCTGCCCTGTCATAAACAACTCACTTCTCTATAACCATTCCTACAGCCCTGGGCATTAATAATTTCTTCTTCATTTCTTAATTTTAGCATATAGAGATTGGGATATAAATTGAATGGTTATAGCTTGCCACCTTTTGATATTGGTATTTTCTCTCCAAGTAGCAAAATTTTACTCAAGCTGTACGTATTGAATCAATTGCTTCTATTTGCTGAATAAGACATCACGATGAGCCCTTCCCTCTCTGAAGGAATATGAGCTGTTTCCAGGCTGTCTATTGAGAATGAAGCTGTTATAAACATTTGTGTGAAGGTTTTGTGTGAATATAAATTTTGTATCTGTACACACAATATCATTTTCAAATACACTGACAATGTATAAGTGGCCCAGTTTCTCCATTCTCTAGCCTTCTGTTGTCACTATTTTTTAAAATCATTCTGATAGGTATGCAGTGACACTTCATTGTAGTTGACTGGCTATTTTTTTCAATTGAGAAACACTTTCACTGAGTAGCCCTGGCTGGCCTGAAATTCCTAATATTCCATGTTCAGTTAGTTATGGGCATGCTCTATCATTCCAGGCTTCACTTGAGTTTTAATTTGCATTCCCCTATCAGATAATAATATACTTTTTCCACTTTGCTTAATCACTATCTGTATATCTTTGATAAAATAGCACTTCATGTCTATTGCCCATTTAATTAGTTGGATTGTTGTTCTTAAGTTTTGAGAGTTTTTACATGTTCTTGATACCAGTACTTGGTCCAGTACATGATTTGCAAATATTTCCTTCCAATCTGCCATCTGGCTTTTAATCTTCTTAACAGGGTTGGTTGAAGAGCAAAAAAAGAAATTGTAATTTTGATGAATTCCAATTTATCAAAGCTTCTTTTTATGGATAGTTCTTTAGGTATAAAGGCTGTAAAATATCGGTCTTCCTCTATGTAGCAAAGATTTTCTCTTATTTTGTAAGTTTTCTGTATTTATGATTTAAGCTAATGATCTATTTGGAGATCTTTTTCAGGATGTGGAAAATGTGGAATTGAGGGCCAGATTCATTTGTATCTGAATGCCAGGTTGTTCTTTCGTTTTTGAACAGGTTGTCTTTCTTCCAAAGAATTACTTTTGTACTTGGTCAAAAATCTGCCGGACATATCTGTCCTTGTTTCTGTGTTCTCTGTTTTGTCTTATATAATTGATTAGTAGATCTTAATTAGTATGTATTTATTTATTTATTTATTTATTTATTTATTTATCTTTTTGGTCTTTTTGAGACAGGGTTTTCCTGTAGCTCTGGCTATCTTGGAACTCACTATGTAAGACCAGGCTGGCTGGCCTTGAGCTCACAGAGATCCGCCTGTCTCTGCCTCCCAAGTGCTGGAATCAAAGGTGTGTGCCCCCTTCCCTCACCCGCATGCTTAAGGTCAAGCCCAGTGCCATATAAATAAAACCAGCAGTATACTGCTGAGCTATATCCCCAGACATGGATATATCATCACCTGCCTTTTCTATATGGATTTTTGTTTTGGTTTTGGTTTTTTTGAGACACGGTCTCCCTGTAACCCCAGCTGGCCTGGAACTCACTATATAGACCAAGCTGTCCACAATCTCACAGAGATCCACCTACCTCACTCTCCTGAGTGCTGGGATTAAAGATGTGCCCCCTTTATACTCTACCTTCTATATATTTTGAGGGCTGAACATCAATTAGAAAGACTGTCTACTTTGTTTTTTGGTAGGATGTTTACAAATATGGATTAGAACTTGCTGAGGTCTTGTGCAGCCTTGCTGATTTTCTGTCTCATGCACAACTTTTGAAGAATCTCTGCCTGTGACTGTGCTTTTGCTGCTTTAAATCTTTACTGTCTCTGAGTTTTGCTTTATGTGTTTTTTACTTGTTTTATTAGTGCATACGCTCCATGGATGGCTTGTCTTCTTGGTTGATCAATCTTCTTATGATAATACAATGTCTGGTCTTGTCTTCAGTAATTTGCTTTGCTCTGAATACCTTCTGATAATATGACTATCCCTATTTTTCCATTTCTGAATCTTTGAATTATATATAGGAAATTATGTTTTATATATATATATATATATATATATATATATTTCCTCATCCTTTATTTTTCAAGCTTCCTAGGTCATAATATTTGAAGTGAATTTTTAGTAGACACCATATAGTGAGATTTTAAATCTACTCCACCAATCTTTCTTTTTCATTTGTCTTATTACACTATTTATATGTACTTATTGGTACATTAAAGTGTAACATTTTATTTTTGGTTTTATGTTTGTCTTCTAATCTTCCCTTACTTTCTGTGAGCTACTTGAGCACTCTTCCAATCCTATTTTATCTGTATGTTTTATTAATTAAAAGTTATTTTCATTTATGCTTTGAAAGTTTCATCCTTATTTTTAGTGTACATCTTGTAGTTCTTCACTGGCTCCTGTAGTATTATATAACGTCTAAATAGCTCATTATAATCATTATACCTTCCTTTTAAACTTTTTTTTTGTCTTTTTGAGACAGGGTCTCCCTGTAGCCCCAGCTGTCCTGGAACTCACTCTGTAGACCAAGCTGGCCTTGAACTCACAAAGATCTTCCTGCCTCTACCTCCTGAGTGCTATGATCAAAGGCATGTGCCACCATGCCCTGTTTTAAACTTATTTTTTTAATGTATTTACACTTATTGATTTGTGTGTGTGTGCATGTGTGTGTGTATGTGTGTGTGTGTGTGTGTGTGTTAATGCATGCGTGCCCCAGGATGTATGCATGGAGATCTAAGAAGCACTTGCAGAAGCTGCTTCTCTCCTCCCACAACAGTGGTTCTGGGAACTGCACTCAGATCATCAGGCTTAGTGGCAAGCACCTCTACCTGCTGAGCACTTGTCACTGGCTCTGCTTTCCTTGTTTATAATATAATGGTCATAAATATTGTCTGCATACATAGAGAATTCCATTAGATATTGCAATTTCTAAGTTAATTATCAAGTGTCATTTCAAAACTCACAAAACCTCTCTATGTATTCACTCATATTTCTGCCCACTGTGTTCTGTCATTTTGATGTTCCAAACTTCTTATTTCCTTTCTGCGGAAAGATCCTTCTTCTATTACTTGCTTGGGGTTATTCTACTGATAGCACATTCTCTTAGTCTTGCTTCATCTGAGAGGTCTGGGCTTTTTCTTCTAATGAGAAATTCACTGTCATTCAAACAAGCCCCTCCCACCACCACAGAGTTTCTTTCTTACTGCTTTGAGATTTTGCACTATTCTAGAATTTTCTTATTTTCAGAAGTTAAACTCTGGTGTATTTTAATGTGGGTCTTTTTCATACCCATCTTTCTGGGGTTTGCTCATTTTTTTGAATCTGTAAATGTATATTGCTTGCAAAAATGTAGGGAGTTTTCAATTATCATTCATTTGAGGTTCTGTTCTATTTTGCCCCAGTAGATTTTTTTTCTCTCTCCAAACTGAGTAATTTCTATTGCTGTATGTTCAATTACAGTCTATTTATCTTCTGCCCCTTGTTAAGTAAACCCATTGAATTTTAAATTTTAGTAATTTTTTTATTTATGAATTTGAACTGGTTTAGGGTTGGAAATTTTTCCACTTGATTTTCTTTATATACTTTATTTCTGAGACTTTCTGTTTTTCAGTTTGTTTCACTATGATCATAATTGGTCACTTAAGCAATTTTATAATTTGCTTTAAGGTAGTATATTATTCTAACATAGCTGTCATCTCTGTATTGATGTCTATTAATTTTTTTCTTCGAGTTTCAAATCTTTGCGTTTGTTGGTATTGGGAATGATTTTCACAGAAACCTGGAAATTTTCCTATTATGCTGGGAAGATTTAGAGTTTATCTAAATACCATATTTTACCTTATTTCTACAAGATTAAGGACAGGAGAAGTACTGTCTTTGTATTACTAGGTACAGGTAGAGGTTCAGATTCCACAGCTGACTTCTAACACTTCAGTTTGGGCTTCCTCTTTATTGTTGGATAATGATAGGATTTCAAGCCCCCTATTTGGCCTTTACTGATACTTCCTGTATAAGAGGGATAGGAGTGATCCTTATTGCTCACCATTTGACCTCTGATGACCCTGTGGCTGGAGAGAAATTTTGTCCTTTTTATCAGTTGCTAATAGTTGAGAGACCTAACTGTCCAGTGGTCCTCCTTTGACAGGAGACCCTCTTTGTCTCATGGGGATAAGAACCCTACACACCTGTGTATGAAAGTATAGTTTGAGTGCCTCATCATGTGTTTTCTTAATTTTATTCATTATTTTTATTCTATGTGTATGAGTGTATTGTCTGCATACATCTAAGTGCACCCAAATCATGCAGTGTCCGTGGAGGACAGAAGGGGGCATCAGATCCCCTGGAACTGGAGTTATGGACAATTGCTAGTTACCATGTGGGTGCTGGAATTCGAACCCAAGTCTTCTGCAAGAACATCCAGTGCTCTTAACTTCTAAGCCCCTCATCATGGATTTCAAAGGAAGTACAACTCCTCACTTGACCTTGGCAGGCATGGTTGGTGGTGGCTGTATTTGGATAGAGTCAGTCATTATATGTTTAATATATTGCTGGGCTTTCCTTTGACTAGAGAGCATAGGCGATCTTTGGAGCTTTTAAGACTTCTTGTTCTCGTCCTTTCCTTTTCTTATTTGCATGGGTAGATTCTTGTTATCAACAGGGATATTTGCCAGGACCTTACCATTGCCACTGCTGCTGCAGAGGATCATGGGAACAGCACTGTCTGTGTCTAGGATGCTGCTTCCAAGAAGACATGATTCTTAACAGTATGGGCAGTTGCACATAAGTGAAGAGAGAGATTTCTGCTCAGCTGTGAGCTGCTCCTCTTAACCTAGACTATGAAATAGTACTGCACTCAATGAAAGACTTAAAATTGAGCCACGTGTTATCACAAATGCTCTGTGCTTATCATTTGTCTATGAGCTAAGTTCCTCACCTGTTCTGTTACTGACCCTGTTACAAGAACTCTCCTTTCCTTTGTTAATCATCTTTCTGTTACTTTAACAAAATACCTGGAATCATCAACTTAGAAAGAGGAAAGGCTTATTTGGACTCAGTCTTTGTCTGTGATTGGTTGGCCCCATTGCTTCTGGGACATCAGTGAAGTATACCATGGTGGCAGCACATGATGGATGAAGATGTTCATGCACATCACAGCTTCTGGGACATCAGTGAAGCTATATACCATGGTGGCAGCACATGATGGACGAAGATGTTCATGCACATCACAGCAGCTGGGATGTGAAAACCAAAGGAAGAGATTGGGTCAGGGTCCTGATGCCCCTTCAAGGATACTGCCCCATCTAACCTGGAGACTTCCAGCTAGGCCCCTCATTGGAAAGACTCCACCACCTCCTAGGAGATGGTGCTGTAGGACCTCCTGGCTGACCTCCAGAGTCTTGCATTTTCCACACCTTCTCCCTTACATCTGGCTTCCTTGACACTGCTCAGCCAGCCTGATGGTAGGGCTGCATGAAGGAGGGTTCAATATGCCTCAGCCGACAGTCCCAGCTATCAGCACACATGAGCGAGACCATTCTGGACTGGCTAAAGTTGAAACAACCTGTTGGGTGAAATCAAATACTTCCACAAACAGGGTTAATATACTAGCTGTACTTAATGTAACACTCCGCAGAACAGAAGGCCAATTATACAGACCTGGTGTGTTTTTCCTTGGGGTGGGTTAGTACCAAATTTAGAGATTATTTATTTTGCAGCAATAAAGAGTGGTACCCTCCCCTCATTCCCTATTCAATGTTTCGTGTGTTCTTTAAGGAGTTCATAAAGGGTAACCATACAACTTGTACCATTATTTTGTCTTCTCTTGTTCCAAGTAAGAAAGTTACTGTCTTTAAATACACTTAACATAGGACACTTGCTGAAGATTAAACAGGCCAAACAATGCTAAATGTCTTGGGATATTAGCATTAATAAGAAATTCAATTTATATGATACTTAAGTATAATTCTTTTGTTTTCTCTCACAATGAAACAAAGACATGAACTTTCTTGTACTTGGTCAGGTGGTTAATGTGACCAGTTTAACAATGGGGCTAGACTTGACAGGGAGCAAGCAGAATTGGTTTTATTCTTTCATGCAACTATTCCTGTAAAACCTGCTCTATCAGCTTGTTCTTCACCTCTGGGTAAAACCTAAGGCAGGCCCAGTAGTTTTGCCAAGTGCTTTAAGTAATAAGATGCCCTCCAGTTATTCATAGGTAATAAAAGTGACATTCTAATCTGCCACCAAAACTCTGGATTGTTATCATTTTCAAAATTTCTCTCATTCCTCAATTGATACTTATCTCAGGCTTGGAATCTGTAATGGGAAATATAAGTCACAGTCAACCCCGTCTTTCTTCTTGACCTCTTTTCTTAATTGGAACACCTGTTTGGGTTTTTCCCGGGTTAGACTGGAATAGGCTTTATCTTTACACTGATGCAAGAATTCTGAAAGAGATTAGTCCACATTTCTTCTCTGTCTCACGGAAAGCTTTGAAGGGTTCTTCACAGTTGCTTTCCCTAGGAATCTTTAACTAAAGTCCTCTGAATGGATTCTGTTTTTCTGGTCTGTTGTTAACATCCTCCTTCACTCTTTCATCTAGGGGTGTGTGCCCAGACTTCTGCCGAGTAGTCTTCCTCTGCAGAGTAGTCTTCCTTCTGGCAGGAAGCTCTCCAGCAGATTCATTTCAATGTAGTGCACCGCCAGCTCTTTTCCATGCAATCTACAAAGCACAAAAAATGCCTGTCTGTGGAGGTGCGTCTTGTAGCCAATTAGTATTTTTGAAGTGATATTTCAGAGCAGGTGTCTAGCACTGTCTGAGTCCTCATAGTTCTCAAGCATGAGTCAGGGAACCCGTGATAACTCAGGTTCTCTTGAACCTGCTCATTTGGCTTAAAGTGAAATGCGAGGATAATTCATGGTGAAGAAAAGGAAGATCGCAATATTTCCAAAATCTTTGTAATAGAGTCCACATTCTCCAATATCTTCAGCTTTCACTGAATTCTTATATTACATTCTGTTGGGGTATGAAATAAATAAAAAGCAGGCAAGCCAGGTTCACAGGCTCATCTTTTGCTGCACAGATGGCTTCATGGTTTTACATTGCTCTTGGACACTCAAAAGCAACACAAGCAAACACATGCAAGTGAAGATGACTGTGATTTATTGTCCACCTGGAAAAGGCCAAGCAATGAACAAACCACAGATTACTTTAAGTTCTCATGCCCCTCGTGTCAAAGAAGGCACAAGTGTTGTTTTACAGTTGAGGGAATGAAGAGTGTGGAGACATGAAGAAACTGTACTAAGACGACATGAGTAGTAACTCAAGGCTGCCTAGATTTAAGATTCCTGTTCTTTTCCTGTTCTTTATACTAGATCACACCATTTCTATGTGAGAAATCCACATATTTTTTTACTGAGTATAAATGCATATACACACATATTTATACATGTATATTCATATATGTATATTCATGAAAGACAGAAAAGCCAAGTTTGAGACAGAAGCCTGGAGGAAGTTAGATCACAGGGAAGATATGGCGAGCTGGGATGTCTCTGATTTGACCTGTTATAAAAAGGGAAGGGGGCACAGTAGAGATGGCTCAGTAGTTAAGAACATTGGCTGCTCTTCCAGAGGACCTGGGTTCCATTCCCAGCATCTGCATGGTGGCTAACAATGGTCCATATGTCCAGTTCCAGGGGATCCAATGCTGTCTTCTGACTTCTGTGGGCATTGCACAACATAGGTACGTGTGGGCACTGCACAACATGGGTACATGACTTTCATCCATGCAGGCAAGACACTCATACACATTAAATAAAAATAATAAAATAAAATATTTAAGAAAAGGTGAAAGAAAACACCAGAACAATCTCAACAATTACAGAAAAGCATAAAAGCTAGATAGTAAAGGGGTTACAAACTCATGAACTAGGAAGCTTTGTGTATGTGTGCATATATGTGCATATAAAGGTGTCTATGTATATTATGTATCTATGTGTGTATAGTATGTACACGTGTATATGTGTACTAAGAGTGTATGTGTCTGTCTGGATGTATATTATGTATATGTGTGTCTTATGTGTACATATCTGTGTGTGCATCTGTGTGTATGTGTGTATATGTATGAGCATATGTGTGAGTACATGTGTATTTATGTGTGTGTCTGTGTATCTGTGTATATTTTTGTGTGCATGTGTCTGTGTGTGAGTCTGTGTGCATATGTGTATATGTGTTCAGGGAGAAATAAAGAACTGAGCAAGGATGTGGCATCTCATATGTAACCTCAGCACTCAGGAGACTGAAGCAGGAAGATAATATTGTGTTTGAGGGCAGATCGGGATGCATACTTGAGACCTTAAAAACAAACATTCCTTCCTACCATGCCCATGCCTGAGTTTGGAGAGATCAAAAAAAGGAGAATAAAGTAATACTGTCCAGAATTCGAAATGTAACTGTGATTCTCATCTTTTTGAAAATGCTTCTTTAAAAATTTTAGGTGTGGTTAAATAAATGTAATATAATATAAATATATTCACCTTGTTGGCCAACCATCACGGGCATTCATCTGCAGAATGTTTTCATTTGTTCAAGCTGAAACTTGTCCCTCATTAAATACTAAGTCTCCTTCTTGTTCCCCTAACCTCTGGAAGGAAACAACCATCTGTTTCTAATCTCTTTTAATTTGTCTGTTTCAAGTATGTGATGTAAGTGGAACCTTACAAGAGTTATACTCCTATAACTGGCTTCTCTTATACTTTTATTTATTTATAATTTATTCGTTAAGTTTTGTTTGGAAATCTTTGGATTTATTATTGCTTATTTATCCATTCTTATATTAAAATATAAGTTCAAGGCTTGTATTTTTAATTTTTTTTAAATTTAATTTTATTTATTTTTGTATGTGTATAAATGTACTGTCTGCATGCAAGTTTGTGCACCCGTGTCATGCAATGCCGCGGAGGTCAGAAGAGGGTGTTGGATTCCCCTGGAACTGGAGTTCTCCTGGAATTGGAGTTTCAGACGGTTCTCGGCCGACATGTGGGTGCTGGGGATCGAACCCGGGGCCTCTGTAAGAGTGGTCGGCGCTCTTAACCGCTAGGCCATCTCTCCAGCCCCAGGGCTTGTATTTTTAAAAAAATATTATAAACATTGTGGTTTTTATCCTTTCAATAAAGCCAAAGGTACATTCATTGTCAGTTCTTCTTTCATATAAAGTAGGCATCTCCTGTTGTATGCCAAGGTACTCTGTCAGTTGCTAATAAATACTGCCACGGGAAACATTTTAACTTAAAAAGTCAGCCCAGGCACAGATATGAGTCTTTGGGCAAGGAAGGCCAGGCATAGTGGGGCATACCTTTATTTTTTTATTATTTTTTATGTGTATGAGTGTACTGTCTGCATGTAGGTTGGTGCACCCATGTCGTGCGATGCTGCGGAGATCAGAAGAGGTCATCGGATACCCCTGGAACCAGAGTTAAAGACGGTTCTTAGGCGCCATGTTGGTTCTGGGAATCAAACCCGAGTCCTCTGCAAGAGCAGTCAGCATTCTTAACTGCTGAGCCATAAGATGTCAGCCCAGGCACAGATACGAGTCTTTGGACTCTTAAGAAACCAGACTGAGTTTGCAATTTTCTATACAAATTCTTGCACTATGATTAAATATCTTTGTCCAGAGCTGTGATCCTTGCCAAACTCTGCAGTGTTGTTACATTTCTGTCTTATTTATTTGGAGAGGTTGATTTTGTTTTGTTTTATTTTAATATGTTAATATGTATGTTTTAATATGCATTATATAGATTAGTATTAATTACAATGAATGATGTTTAAATAGCCCCAGTATTTATTCCTATTCCCAATTATTTTTAATATAATACTTTTATTGATGTTCTGTGTATTTCAGACATCATTTTCAGTTCACTTTAGACACATTCCCCTTTCCCTTCCCCCCACCCCACCCCAGATCATGCATTCTGCCATACATGTTCTGCATCTTTCTCTCAGCCATTTAAAAGTTTTTCTCTGCAAAGTTTATTGTTTTGGGCAGAATTTAACTATATAAGTCTGTTCTTTGACCCAGTCCTTATGTTGTTGTGGTTCCCTCCCAATTGTATTGCTCCAAAGTATGCCTATATACACATCGTATATGTACCAGAATTATGTCCTCCAGGACATAATAACTGTATGTTAATTCTGGTATATGCTTAGGAGTTTATATTTTTTCCTTTTAATTTTATACTACTCTAAAATATGAATATATACCTTCCACCCATATACATTAATTACCACGTCTGAAAGTAAGTGGTAAGTTAATTCTAGGGCTCATTAAGAGATTCACATTATAACATCACAGCTGCTTTCAGCTAGAAAGAAATATAAGAATAATTTGCTCAGCTTGCCTTTCAATTAGGGGATTTGCTACTAGCATCCACAAATGAGGGAAACCATACCCTGTTTGCTTTTTGGGACTGTTACTTTACTTAGCATAATGGCTTCAAGTTCCATTTACCTGCAAAGTTCATGATGTTCTCTTTCTTTACCGCTGCATAGAATTCCATTGTGTAGATGTACCACATTTTTGTCATCCACTTGTCAGCTGAGGAGCATTTGGGTTGTTTCCAACTCTCTGCTATTGTGAAAAGAGCTGCAATAAACATAGATGTGCATGTATCTTTGCAGTAGGATGAGTCTTGTGGGTATATACCCAGGAGTGGTATGGTTGGGTCAGGTGGTAGGCTCATTTTGAGTCTTTTAAGGGTTCTCCACACTGCTTTCCATAGTGGTTGTATGAGTTTACATTCCCACCAGCAGTGGATGAGTGTTCCCCTTTCCCCACAACCTCTCCAGCATTTGCTATCTTTTGTTTTCTTGATCTTAGCCAGTCTTATTGGAGTGAGATGATATCTTGGAGTGGTTTTAATTTGCATTTCCTTAATTATTAACTATGTTGGGGGCTGGAGAGATGGCCTAGTGGTTAAGAGCACCGACCGCTCTTACAGAGGACCCGGGTTCGATCCCCAGCACCCACATGGCGGCCGAGAGCCATCTGAAACTCCAATTCCAGGAGAACTCCAGTTCCAGGGGAATCCGAGACCCTCTTCTGACCTCCGCGGCACTGCACGACACGGGTGCACAGACTTGCATGCATACAGTACATTCATACACATACAGAAATAAATAAAATTTAAAAAATTATTAACTATGTTGAACACTTTTAAAGATGTTTCTCAGCCATCTTTACTTCCTCAGTGATGAAGTCCCTGTTCAGTTCTTTACTCCATCTTTTGAGTGAGTCATTTGTTTTCTTCTTTGTTTTTTGAGGAGTTTATATATTCTGGATGTTAATGCTCTGTCAGATGTATCACTGGTGAAGATTTCCTCCCACTCTGTGGGTTTTCTTTTCACTTCCTTGACTGTTTCTTTTGTGGTACCAGGAGCATTTGAGTTTGATGAGGTCCCACTTGTCAGCTGTTGACCTTATTTCCTGCACAGCTGCTGTTTGGTTTAGAAAGTCTTTTCCTCTCTTATGTCTTGTAGATTGCCACCAACTTTTTCTTCTATCACCTTCAGAGTTTCAGGGTTCATGTTGAGGTCTTTGATCCATTTGGAGTTGTTTTTGTACAGGCTGAGAAGTAAGGGTTTATTTTTGTTCTTCTACATATGGTGATCCAGTTTTGTCAGCACCATTTGATGAAGATATTATCTTTCCTCCAATGAGCTTTTTTGGCCCCTTTATAGAATATAAGGTGGCTGAAATTGTATGAGCTCAAGTTTGGATCTTCAATTTTGTTCCATTGGTTAATGGGTCTGTTTTTGTGCCAGTACCAGGCTGTCTTTATGACTATATCCCTGTAGTATAGCTTCAAGTCTGGTAAGGTGATTCCCCCTGTATTGCATTTTCTCAGGATTTCTTTAGCTATTCAGAGTCTTTTGTCTTTCCATATGAATTTAAGGATTTTTTCCAAGTCTGTGAAGAAACGGGGATTTTAATTGGGATTGCATTGAATTTGTATATTAATTGGGTAGGATGGACATTTTTACTATATTAATTTTTCTAATCCATGAGCATGGGAGGATTTTCCTTTTTTTTTTTTTTTTTTTTTGATTTTTCCATCTTTTGATGTCATCTTCAATCTCCTTCTTCAGGGGTTAAATTTTTTGTTGTAAATCTTCGGTATTTTTCTATTTGTCTTTGGTTAGGTTTGTTCCCAAGTTTTTTTTTTTTTTTTTGGAGGCTATTGTGAGTGAGAAGGTTTCTCCTTATATTCCTTCTTCGTTGCTTATTGTTGGTGTAAAAGAAAGGTCACTGATTTTTCTAGGTTAATTTGTATCTCCTGCCACTTTACTGAAACTTTAATTGTTTCTAGGATTTTCTGGTGGAGTTTTTAACATCCCTCAGGTAAACTATCATATCATCTGCAACCAGGCATAGTTTATTCCTCCTTCCAATTAGTACTCCTTAATTTCTCTTTTGCCTTATTGCCCTAGGAAGCGTTTTCAAGCACTATATTGAAGAAGAGTGGCAATAGAGGACAGACTTTGCTGGGTTCCCCTTTAAAGGGAATGTTCTATCTTTTCTCCATTAGGATGATGTTTGGCTGGGGTTGTTTATGTATGGCTTTGACTCAGTTAAGAATGTTCCCTTCAGTCCAATTCCCTCTAGAACTTTAAAACATGAAGGGATGCTGGATATTGTCAAAGGCTTTTTCTGCATCAAATGAGATGATTGTGGATTTTTGTCTTTCAGTCCATTTACTGTTGTTTTGATATAAGTGATTTAAGTATATGTTCAAACATCCTCTGCTTCTGGTATGAAGTCACAAGCCTGATCATGATGGTTGATCTTTTTGATTTGGGTCTGTATGTGATTTGCCAAGCATTTGTTGAGAATTTTGCGTCTGTGTTTCATTAATGAGAGGGTCTTAGTTTTCTTTTTTTGTTGTATCTTTGCCTGGTTTTGGTATTAAAATGATGCTGGCTCATAGAAGGGTTTGGAGATTTACTTGTTTTTATCCTTCTGAACAGTTTAGGTAGTAATGGTTGTAAGACCTCTTTAAATGTTTTATAGAATTCTGCTGTGAAACCATCTGGACCTGGTTTTTTTTTTTTTTTTTTAGTTGGGAGGTTTTTTATTATGTCAATTTCCTCAAATGTTATGGATCTGTTTAAACTGTCAACCTCCTCTTGGTTAAGCTTTGTTGGTTCACAGGATTTCATATATTCATCCATTTTTCTGAGGTTTTCAAACATAGTAGAGTGTAGATTTCTGAAGTATTCTCATATGATTGTCTGGATCTTTTCTTGATTTGTTGTGATGTTTCCCTTTTCATCATGAATACTATTAATTTGGAGTTGCTCTTTCTTTCTTTTGGTTAACTGGGCTAGAGGTCTGTCTATCTTGTTTATCTTTTCAAAGAACCAGCTTTTGGATTCTTTAATCTTTTTGTATTGTTTTCTTTGTTTCTATTTCATTGATTTCTGCTCTGATTTTTGTTATTTCTTCCTGTCTGTTGCGTTTAGGGTCCATTTGCTGTTGTCTCTCAAGTGTTTTTAGTTGTAGTGTTAGATCATTTTGAAACAGGGTCTCATTGTGTAGTCACTATGTACTTAACTATTTAGCTCAGCCTGGCCTCAAATTCTCAATCCCTCTACATCTTCCTTTTAGCCTCCTGAAAGCTAAGGATTATAAACACATGCGACCATAACTAGCTTCTATTTGTAGTTACTGAACGCAGTACATCTTGCTAAGGATATAACATCTAAACTCTCCTTTGATTTCCCGTTTGTTCAGGCATTTTGTCTAAAAGCTCTCCGTTTTTTGCCATCCCCATTGACAGTCCAGTTGGAGTATTAGCCAGCCACTGTCAGAATTACAAATAATCTGTATGCATGATCTGGACAGGAAACTCAAAGCACATGCAACAAAAGCAAAAATAGACAAATGGAATTACATCAAACTAGAGCATTGCTGTACAGCTAAGAAAACAACAGAGTGAAGAAACAAACTGTGGAACAAGCCATATATCTGATACACAATTAAGTCTAGAATATATAGAGGACTCTCTAAGAAGTAGCTAGTAGACATAACCCAATTAAAAATGGGAAAAGAATAAGAGACATTTCTCAAAACATGACATACAAATGGTCTGAAAAAATCCTTAGCATCACTAATCATCAGAAAAAGCATGAAGTGAAATTAATGAGATACCACCTCACACCTGTTAAAACATCATGTATCAAGTGGTGAGACAGAATTGAAGAGAGAGCTCAGCTGGGAAGGTGCTTGCCCTGCAAGCATGAGGGCCTGAGATGGAGCCCCAGAACCCACTAAAAAAAAAAGCCAGATGTGGTGGCACAAGCTTATAATCCCAGAACTGAAGAGGCAGAGACAGGCAGATCACGGGGCTCACTGGCCAGTGAATCTGACCTGTGTAGCAAGATCGCAGGCCACTGAGACTGTCTCAAAATACAAGGTACAGAGGAAGGGTTAACCAACATCAAAGATGCACAAAGAAACCATATTTAAACCTACTACACTATAAACTAACATCATATATTTACAAAACGATTAGAGGTACCACAATGAGTTCATAATGCCAATCCCAGAAGCTATGAGTTATTGAATGAAAATCCCAGGGCCAGCTGTGGAGTATGCCTCAAGGAGTTGTTGGCCAGGAAGGTCCTCAAAGGCCCCAAGATTATATAAATATGGTCATTGCCCTTTTTTGCCAACCAGAGCTAGATAGAAAGACCTTATTCCTGAAGACATGATGAACCTTGTCTGCTGAACATGAAGAAATCATACTGGAACTAAGGTGGAATAGCATCCCTGCTGGCTAGCTCTTACCATGCTGGTAGCTGCATGCAAACCACTTGGGAGAAAAGCTTGGCACAATCTCAGCTTTTCACCATGCATGCTGCACTACCAACCACCAGGAAAGATGTGCCTAAGGATGTAAGAGTGGCATGGCTGTTATGAGAGTAACCAACTGATTTCTGATTAGGTCTGAGGCCCATTTCATGGGACAAAGCTAATGTCCACTACTGGGGACCTTTTCAAATAGCTAGGGTTGGGGAGGTCAAAAGCACCAAAGGTGATTTGCTAAATGGACATGTTGTCACTCTGTCTCCTAAATGTTTATGTTTATACCACAGAGGAGTGCTGCCCTCACAAGTAGCGTCTCTTTGCAGTGTTCAGCAGTTAATACATAGACTTATGTCTGGCAAGGTTGATGGAGGTGTGAGAGGGAGATAAGATGGGGTGGAGGGGTTTGAGAGATAGCTCAACAGTCAAGAGCACCAGATACTCTTTCGAGGACCTGGATGTGATTCCCAGTACCCACACAGCGGCTAACAACCATCCTTGACTCTAGTTCCAGGGGAATCCAATCCCCTCTTCTGACCTTGGAGGACATTGCACAACACAAATGGAGTTACATACATGGAGGCAATACACTCATAAACATAAAATAAAAATAATAAGATATTGAAAAGGGATAGAGAGATAACTATGAGCAGTATTGTTAGACACATGTTTG
The DNA here is from genome assembly GCA_009823505.1 of Rhizomys pruinosus. Lineage (NCBI taxonomy): Eukaryota > Metazoa > Chordata > Mammalia > Rodentia > Spalacidae > Rhizomys > Rhizomys pruinosus. Next base: position 749,718 of record VZQC01014903.1, on the reverse strand, counting down.
AAATTGTCAAAGAATAAATTCGTTTAGAAAAAGAGACAGGAGCCAGAGCCAAACCTGGGGGGGGAGCAAAAAGAACAAGGTGGTGGCTCCTGAAAAATGACACCTAAGGGTGACCTGTGACTTCCACAACACTCCCACACATGTGCATGACTATAGACACAAAAAGATGAAAGGCAAGTGTAAGTGGGTGTGAAGACATCCTTACATGCCACTTTTGGTGACATGTAAATTAGTACAGCCATTATGGACAACAGTTTAGATGATCCTCAGAAATCTACAGAAATGGAACTTCTAAAGGATCCAGCATTTCCACTATGAAATGTACATATCCCTAGGAAATTAAACCAATTTTTAACAAGGTGTCCAAAACCTCATGTTCAGTGCAGCACCATTCACAACAGTCAAGATATGGAATCCACCTAGTGTTTGATATAGTGAATGCTGTATTTCTATACAACAGAAAATGATTAGCCTTCAGCTGGGTGTGGTGGCACACACCTATAATCCCAGCACTCTGGAGGCAGAGGCAGGTGGATGTCTGTGAAGTTGAGGACAGCCTGGTCTGCATAGCAAGTTCCAGGCCAGCCGAGGCTATAAGGAAGGAGATCCTGTCGAAAAAATTTTGAAGGAAGGAAGAAAGGAAGGAAGGGAAGAAAGAAAAAAGTTTATTAGCTTTAAAAAAGAAAGAAATCTTGTTCTTTGGGAAAATATGGGTGGATTTTGAGAATATTGTGTTAATAAAATAACTGAAATACAGAAAAAACGAAAGAGCCCCTGATCTCATCAGAAAAATAGGAGAGTAAATAACGATTACTGGAGAAAGGGGTAGAAACTAATGAGAGCTGGGGAGACACTGCTCCAAGTAGCTAAGATTTCAGGTAGAAAGGAATATGTTCCAGAGGCTAACTGCCTCGTCTCGTTGTAACTATATTCAATAGCAATGCTGAATATCACTAAGGTGTTTTCACCAAAAACTGTTAAGCATGTTAAGCAATATATGTTAATTAGTCTCATGAAACTATTTCATAATGCATATTTCTGAACAATGTTATTTACAGTTAATGCAAGTTTTATTGGTCACTTAAAAATAAAATTAAAATTTCTAGGCATAGTGGCTCACACTTTTAATCCCAGCACTCAGGAGGCAGAGGCAGGCAGATCTCTGTGAGTTCAAGGCCAGCTTGGTCTACATATGAGTTCTAGGACAGCCAGAGCTAAAGGAAGACCCTGTCCCTTGGTGTATGCAGCAAGGAACAAGACACCCTCAAACAAGGTGGAAGGTAAAAAACCAACAACCTCATACGACATCCATTTGCTCACACATACACACACACACACACACCCCTAAAAAATTAAAATAATGAGTCTTAAAAAGATATATTCTGTGTAAGAGGTTATATACATTTCAACCACTATATGAGTAAGCAAAATACTTTAGAGGTTCAGAGATGAAGGCAGGCTACCCTGAGATGGACTGCAAGACTGGATCCATATAACAAGGCCCACCATTCATCTGGTAGAGTATTTTGTGACACTCGTGATGGAGAAGGCTGATCCTGTTTGTACCATGTCATTTCATGTCTGTGTAGATTTTTGAAATTTTTTGAATTTTTAAAATTTTATTTATTTTTGTATGTGTCTGAATGTACTGTCTGCATATAGGTTTGTGCACCCGTGTCATGCAATGCCGCGGAGGTCAGAAGAGGGTCTCAGATTCCCCTGGAACTGGAGCTCTCCTGGAATTGGAGTTACAGACGGTTCTTAGCCGCCATGTGGGTGCTGGGGATCTAACCCGGGTCCTCTGCAAGAGCAGTTGGTGCTCTTAAGCGCTAGGCTATCTCTCCAGCCCCTGGAGTGAAATTTTATGCTGTCATACATGGGTATCAAACCTCTTTTCCTCTCTACAGAGTTTTTGAGGTTTTAAAAAAAAAGTAGGCATGATGGTTTAGATTTATTAGCTGGTAAATATTTATCCACTTTCCCCTCCTGCTATGAGTGGAGTAAATTCTGGTCCATGACCTTGTGTCTGGCCAGTGGAATGTCAGCATGCATGAGGAAGTGTGTGCCTTAAAATTTTTTACATACCTTAGTTTAAGTCTTGTTCCATGGTGATTCTTTTTTTTTTTTTATTTTTTTTATTTTTTTATTTTTTTTATTAATTTCATTTATTTCTGTATGTGTATGAATGTACTGTCTGCATGTAGGTCTGTGCACCCATGTCGTGCAAAGCCGCGGAGTTCAGAAGAGGGACTCGGATTCCCCTGGAACTGGAGTTCTCCTGGAATTGGAGCTTCAGACAGTTCTCAGCCGCCATGTGGGTGCTGGGGATCGAACCCGGGTCCTCTGTAAGAGCGGTCAGCGCTCTTAACCACTAGGCCATCTCTCCAGCCCCCCCATGGTGATTATTTATGGGAAAACATGGCCTGGTGAAACTCTGGCCTGTATCCCGTGCCCCAGAAAGAATAAATGTGGAATAAGCCTTCACAGGACCATACCTGGGAGTTCAACCCCTTCAAGAACAGCCAGCAGTACAGAAGACTGCAGAGCTGAACAGCATTCAGTTAACACACACAAAGCTTTGGACATGAGAATGAAGGCTTGCCTTTGTGACGGTGAGTTTGGGATCGTTATTTCAAATCATTATCACGGTGAAGTTTGACTAACTCAGTGGATTTAGCAAGGACTTATGCAAATTCTTGTTGAGGAAACATAGACAAGTTATCAGAACTTCCTGTATCCAAAGTACTGTCTTGGGGAGTTGTTGGATTAGGAAAGAGAGGGTGGCAGAGATAAAACACGAGGGAAAAGAAAAGGATAAAGATCCTTCTTCTGAGATGCGTGTCTGGGCATGTTTCAGATTTCAGACTTTTGGTAGTACTTTTAATATTTTGGTATATTAAACAACAAAGTCTACTATTATCTACTATCCGTATGTGTGTTCATAGTCTTCAGAAAGTGAAACTGAACATTCAAAAGTGGTGGTGCATGCCTTTAATCCTAGCACTTGGGAGGCAGAGGCAGGCAGATCTTTGTGAGTTCAAGGCCAGCCTGGTCTACAGAGTGAGTTCCAGGACAGCTGGGGCAACAGGGAAACCCTGTCTCAAAAAGACCAAAAAAATATAGTATGTACTAATGTGTATACCTGTATATACATGTATAAGGACTCACCCTTTAGATCAGGTTGGTTTTGAACTCACAATTCTTCTGCTTCCACGTACTGAGCCCTGGGATTAGAGGCACACGTGTTCTATCAAATCTGGCATATTATATTTTTAATTTATTACCCATTTAATTAAGTAGTTTTGTCTTAATCGTGTCCCTATAAAACACACCTGAAAATTAAAATATTAGAAGTCTATCTACTTGCCCATTAAACGACTTCACAAAACATTTTCTGATAGCCAGACATGATAGTCTAAGCTACATAAGTGAGACTCTTGTCTCAAAACAAAGCAAACTCCTTTGTGGAATTCTGGTTATCTTCTCAAACATTCAGTTTTATCTTCTAAAGACTGTGCCTTTGTGGTCTACCCATAATCTGCTAGAGTCTATAGTGCTTAGGGTTTCAAAATGAAGGGAAGGACATTCATCTATGTGCTGTGGTACCCAGGTGTGCAGATCAGTGGCGCTTCTAAGATAATTTGATTACAGTGATAACAATTAAGAAGCTACTTGCTAAGGTGCAATAGACCCAATTCTAAATGGACCATAGCAAATAATCCTGATGTCAGAAGCAGCACTGTGTACTTTGGCAAGAACCTCAGGAGGGGGCTGGAGTCTCTCAGGGTTTAAGAGCACAAAGGACCCAGGTTTGGTTCTGACCACTCACACAGCAATTAACAATAGTAACTCCAGTTCCAGGAGCTCTAACCCCCTCTTCTGGCCTCCACAGGCATTGAACGATATGAGTACACTTAATTACATGCAAGCAAAACATTCATACACATAAAATAAAAAAAAAAAAAAAGACCAGGAGACCTGGGTCTTTGGGGATGGGGTGGGTAAGTTTAGGGTGTTCTTTTAAGGGAGGACTTGCTTGAGAATTGGAAATGGCATTTGAAATATATATAAATATATATATGAAATATATATACATACATATATATATACATACATATATATGTGTATATATATATATATATATATATATGGCACAGGCTTGAAGATCTGAGTTCAAATCCTCAGTACCCACACAAAAAACAGAACACAGTGGCAGATGTCTGCAATCTTAGTGCTGGGGAAGCAGAACCAGAAGGAAACCTGGCACTCAGCAGCTGGCCAGTCGTGCTGAATTGCTAAGCTCTGGGTTTAGAGAGAGACCATGACTCAAAAAATAAGGTGAAAAGCAATAAAAGAAGACATGTGTGGTGGACTTCAGGTCTCCACACTTGCACACACAAGTATGTGCACAAGTGAACATGCACACCCTCCCCTCTACAAACAAAATAAGAATAGACTAAAAGAATTTGGGAATAAGGCTGTGGATGTAGCTTAGTGTTTGAGTACCTGCCTAGCATGCCCTTCTGAAGAAAACGATAATGGCAAGAAAGGCAGAGAGCAGCAGACCCCAGACCATCACGTAACCACAAAAACAGGGAAAGACAGCTTAAAAATGTAGGCTAAAAGCAAATCTTGACAAGTAAATGTATCCAAACAAGTTTAAAGCCTGAGAGACTCAATCATCAAGGTTTGGGTTTGAGTCTCAGCTCTGAGGATGACTGATTTTATAACTGTGGATAAACTTACTGGATGACTGTTCACCTTCAGCTTTTCATCTCTAAAATGGAGTAAACTGTAGCTCTTATCCCCTCCCATGGAATTTCTGTGAAGATTGACGAGAAAAAAATATGTGTGATCAAAGTGTTCTATACATTCCTAGCTGCTGAGAAGGGCTCTAGAGAAAAAAAGATGTTGCTGTTATCATTTCTGCCACTTTCTGTTGTTATTGGGGCAGGAAAGACAAAGCTTGAAATTAGAGTGGAGGGCAGACAAAAATTAAAACAACTGGGAAGCAGTGGCTGCAGAGACACGGTGACCACTGGGTGAGCTGTGGCCGCAGAGACATGGTGACCACTGGGTGAGCTGTGGCCGCAGAGACATGGTGACCACTGGGTGCGCTGTGGCCGCTAGGTCCCCTCCCCTCATTTTCCAGCTCAGTGTGGTGGCTGCTCTGCATGTGCTGGGCATGGCTGTGGTGGTGATGACTCAAGCAAAGCAGGGCATGGGAGATAAGGAGGCCTCACTCCAGAAGCAGCTCTGGGAGCAGAGCTTACTTTGCTGTCTGGAGCAGCTCAGAGGGAAGGGTGAGCCTAGTTCCCAATGGCTGGTACCATATCTTCAGAGTGTCTGGGTCCATTTCACCTACCCAGAGAGAACCTAAGTTCAGACCGTGGTGATTGTTCAGAGGGTTAAGGTCACACAGCACAGTGATGCCCCACTTACTCTCATGTATCAGCACCATGGTCTGACTGAAGGAATGAGCCATCAGCTTATGCTTATGTAATCTGACTTGCCCCTGTTATTATTTTCCTGGAGAAACATCAACTAAGGGGATTGAATGGTAGCAAATGGGTGAGGAAGGGACTACGCGATGGTACAGGGGTTCATAGGTAGAGTGCTGGACTGCCTGAGCAAGGAAGGCACTGCCAGTGTGTACCAGAGCAGGCCTCCCACCCACTTGGTATGTGTGTGAATGCAAGCACACAGGTGTCATGACATGCATGTGGAGGCCGAGAGCATTTGGAGGTTAGCTGTCTGTCTCCTTTTACCATGAATTCTGGGGATTGGGTTCCGCGTCCTTTCACTCCCTGAGCCTTCATGCTGGGCCCCAGACTAGACACTTTTGAAATTCTGAACTATCGATTTTTCCTTAAGCCAACCCCAGTCCCATTTCTCCCCCAGTTCCGCTTCTTCTATTGCTGGCTTCCGTGTCCTTTCGGCCACCCAAGAGCACAGCGGGCTCCTCTGCGACTGACTTCCTAGCACCTTACTCAACCATCAGCTTCCATGACTTCATTTCTTTTGTTTTTAATTATTTATTTTTTAAAATTAAAAAAATATCTTATTTTTATTTTATGTGTATGAGTGTATTGCCTGCATATGTGTAAGTGTACCTGTGTCCAATGCCAGTGGACATCAGAAGAAGGCATCGGATTCCCTGGAACTGGAGCTACAGACAGTTGTTAGCCACCATGTGGATGCTGGGGCTCGAACCCCAGATCCTTTGCAAGAGCAGTCAGTGTTCTTAACTAATCAGCCATCTCTCCAGCCCTGACTTTATTTCTTGTACCATCTTTCCTATGTGTTCCTTTGCCATCTAGCTGGGCCAGGCCCCCTTCTTCTACTGCAGTCCCAGCGTAGCTGATGTCTCTTGATGTCCCAGCGTAGCCATGTCTCCTGATGTCCCAGCGTAGCCATGTCTCCTGATGTCCCAGCATAGCTGATGTTTCCCGAGTTTTGTTCACTCAGTCCAGATCACCAATACCACATCAGCCTTTCTTAATATTCTTTTATCCTGTCACACCCTTTTTCAAAAGACTAAATTTCTCCAATACCTTATGTTCTGTTGTATGAAGTCAGATTTTTCTTCATGACTGTGCTATGGTACTCCGTAACACGGTGGTACTGACATAAAGCTTTGCTTTACTTCACAAATTACATACCCATCCTTTGATGCCCACCTCCCTCCCAATGAATCCACACTGCGGATACAGTTAGGAAGTTTCGCATCATGTAATTAATATGACCATCCTAACATGTCTCATTGCCTATGATGAAGACATAAGCATGGGACTCTGTAAGGCGGGCAGGCATAGGAAAATATCACCTTCATTTTCCATAGGACGAAACTTGTTTACCTGCTGGACAATTACTGTCACAGAGCTAATAATTAGGGCCTGTTAGTTGAGTGATATTTTTTAATGTGCAGCTCTGCCTACAATCAGCAGGGCCATGGATTACAAAGAAAAGCAATAAAGCGGTCTTGGGAACAGTGTAAATGGACAGGGTACTGTGAGGCCCCCAGGGAAAGGTGGGATTTGACCCAGGAATTAAAGAATCCAAGAAATTTCACTCAGAGAAGAAAAGAGAGAAGGAGAAAATATGCTAGAAATAGACATTGTGAACAAAGTCACAGAGCAGAATATGAGCAGCAGATGGGGTACGCAGAGTGAAGGCTCCTCCCTCTCCTTCCCTGAGAATCTGAGATAAAGTAGGAGGGGAGGCCAGCCTGTCCCCTCACAGATAAACAGGCTCCACCCAGAGGCCTACAGGGCACATTTGGGGAGGGAGGGAGACAGTGTCAGAGGTGCCCCTTCTCCAGGCCACGGGGGACTGGGGTGGGGGCAGAAGGGAGGTCATTTCTAAATCTTCGTCCTTAGATTCAGCACCTGGAGCAGAAGCAGAGAGGATTCTGGGAGCCAGAGGGAAGCACTGACAAATGGCAAGTGCTCGGGAGAAGCATACCCTTCTGGAGCTCGCACCTGTGGTGGGGGCAGGGTGGTGTGGGCAGATGTCCTGCACCCTAGACAGGAAGGCAGTTGACGCTTCTAGAAGAGAGGGAGGGAAAGGCAAGGGAGGGGATGGAGGAAGGTGGGAAGAACGGACGTACAGGGGAGAGTTTCACTCTCAGGGTACTGACAGGCAAGTGTGGAGGGATGGGGAAATGTCAACCAAGGTGCCTTGATAAAACTGTCTTTAATATTTCCCCTTTTCTGAAACAGCTTTTCTCTCCTCCTCCTCCTCTTCCTCCTCCTCTTCCTTCCTCCACTCACCTTAGGAGGGGAAGGAAAAAAGTGGAGAGCGGACGGGACAGAGCCAGGCCTGTGGAATGGAGCCGCCCTGGAGCCAGGGGGTAAGTGGCTTCCTCCGTGACGCTGGCACCATAGCTTCTGTCTCTAAAAGTCCTGCCAATCCTGCGCGATTCTTACCCGCAAAGAGTTTCTTTCTCATAAACCATGTCTTTCTCATGTCTGAGGGGGGCTGAATTTTAGCAGGAACAACCAGCATTACCTCCGTACTAAGGGACTCTAGTAATACTAATGTCTCCCCTGCCCCCTCCATCTTCTTGTCCCCGTCCTTCTCTCCCAAACTCCTCTGCTCTGTATTTCTTCTGTTGGTTCCTCCCCAGAGCCCTCCAGAAGAGGAGCTGCCCACTGAATGGAGCAGACAGTGGACCAGAGCCAGAAGAGTGCTGATAGCCGTCCTGCTTTTTGGCCTGCTCATTGGTTCTTCCGTGCTTTGGGTCTACATCTTCCGGAGCTGTGGTCCTCGTAAGGAAGCTCCTGCAACCCCTTGAGCGGGACGGCCCTCTCCCATGTCCTAGTCCAGGCTCCTGAGGCTCCTGCCTTCCGACCAACCTAGCCTCAGGGTCCCCTGGGATCCACATGCTTCCTCTCTCAGTCAGTGCAGCCAGCAATCAAACAGCTTCTTTCCTTCACTTTGTCTCTCCTGGGAAGTTCTATGTCAGCCCCTTGGGGGAGCCCTTGTCCCTTTCCCTCTTCTTTTCTAGCTCTGAGCTGTTGTTCACAGGTCCCTGTGACACACCTGTGTGTTTGGACCTCGTGGCCCATTACCTGGCCTCTGGGAACACCAGTGTAGACCCCTGCACTGACTTTTTCAGCTATGCCTGTGTTAAAGCCAATAGGACCAGTAATTCTATTCAAACTCTTGAAGAGAAGAACAAGAGCCAACTGCAGAAACTCCTGGGTGAGGAAAAAGGTTGACCTATTTTCTGGGCAAGTAGATAACTGAGCTGTGGATGATCTTAATGGCCCTAAATTATGTGTAACTATGGCAAACCTGCTGTGGACTGCTCTAAAAGTGAACTCCTAGGCTTGAGACCTTGAGCTGTATCAAGCTAGCAAAATGAAATAAATGGGAAAATAAGGATTTGTAACTGGGGATGACCGTAGAAGAAAAGAGATGGGGTAGCTAACCGATAGGAATTGATGGCAATGTCTCATTACCGTTGGTATGCAAAAGAATATGAGTCAGCACAGGAAAGACAAGTTAAACAGGGGCTACAAGGCAGATAAATCAGCTGTCAGATTGTGAGGGAAATCAAGAGGTGGAACTAAGAAATTGGAAGCGGGTCCTTGGAAGGTGGAGGGTGGAAATGAGGACTGTGTTTGACATAATGTAGGCAAATCTCTCACTCCAGGAAACTTAAAGAAGGTGTTGATAATAGAAAGTGAAAATCTGCCCCCTTTTGTATAGGGAAAAAAATGAGAAAATGGACTCTTGGGTTACTCTCAGTTAAAGCACAGAGTGCAAAGAAAATATTCTCAAGCTGGGTGTGGTGGCGCACACCTTTAATCCTAGCACTTGGGAGGCAGAGGCAGGCAGATCTTTGTGAGTTCAAAGCCAGCCTAGTCTACAGAGTGAGTTCCAGGACAGCTGGGGCTACAAGGAGACCCTGTCTCAAAAAGACAAAAAAAATATTCTCAGGCTAAATAATACCTCCGACAATTGAAAGAAATCAGAGACACTGAGTGGGGTGGGCTAAGACATTGGTGTGAGATGATTGAGATGGATGTGTTTGGATTATTTATTAAAATTTGTCTGCTTCCTGGGATCAGTAAGGTGAAGTGGGTCCTCCCATCTCTTGACTTTGCTGAATCTTTCCATATGAATATTCTTCCCTCAAATCCTTCAAATTCATCTGTGTTTCTGATCTTTTCTAACTTCATTCTTCTCTCTCCTGCTTTCACTTCTACCAAAGAGTCTCCTTTATTCACATCCCGCTCGTTCCTGACCTTTTACTTTCTTCCAACTCTTTTCCTTTTCTGCATTTTCTCTCTGGATTTCCTTAATTTTTTTTTTTTTGGTATTCCATCTCTTTTCTCTTACTCATGAAGTTGAGCCATTAAAAATTGAATGCTACTCTCATTTTCCTAACTCAACCTTTCCTCTCCATTTCTTCTATATCCCCATGGGGGGATATAGAAGTAAAGTCAGAGTATGGCTCGTATCTTCTGTTTACCTCTATACTAGCCCTCACTCTTTTAATTCTTTCCTTATTTCTTTATAGAAAATGCAAGATCCTGGCCCCTAGGCTCTGGGGAGGAGAAAGCTTTCCAATTTTATAATTCCTGCATGGATACAGATGCCATTGAAGCCGCCGGGGTTGGTCCCCTCAGACAAGTTATTGAAGAGGTGAGAAAAGTTGAGACATCAGGTTTTCTAGACATGTAGTTCATAGGCCTGGTGTATGCTTAGGAGCTGCCCTGATTTTCTCGAATATAGGGGTCTCTTTCCTGTGAGTTCTCAAGTTTTAGGAGGGAGATGGAAATGGAAACTTTCTTTGAAGAACTGAGACTTAGAATAGGAGGAGAGAAAGGAGAAGTCTCAGAGCCCTAAAGGAGACAAAGGGCTCAAAAATCAGGATCTAGAAGAAACAGGAAGGAATGGATGAGCATTTGAGGACAGGTTTCGCGGAGCCCTGTGCTCACTCAGCCCTGTGTCTCTTCTTCTCAGCTTGGAGGTTGGCACATCTCTGGCAATTGGACTTCTTTAGACTTTAACCGAACACTGAGGCTTCTGATGAGTCAATATGGCCACTTTCCATTCTTCAGAGCCTATCTGCGACCTCATCCTGTCCCTCCGCACTCACCAGTCATCCAGGTGAGGGATGAACTGGCAAAACCACTGTTGAAACTGGGCTTGATTCTAACTCCAGGCTATGGTTTCTTAGAAAAAGATTTCAGGGTGGGAGATAAGACAAATGTGCAATGTGGGGAACAACCCTGTCTTAAGGGAAAATTATTACTAGCTAGAAATACTAGGTGAGAGGAAACGTGTGATAGGGTCAGCTCTGGGGAGAGTGGGTCCTGTCAGTCTTCTTTGTTGCCAATCTGGCTCTCTCTGGACCTCTCCAATAGTCATTCTGTCTCTAGAATTGCCCTCTCCTTATTTGCTCTTCAGTTTTACACAAGGGACCTATTTAAACTGTTATTTTAGTAGATCATCCAATCATCAAGATACGGTCCCCACCCCTCAGGAAAGCGGCATGTTTAGTGATCTCTCACACTCTTCTTCAGCCTTATCTCCTGCCACGTGAATTTCCTCTCCCCCTCCATCCCCTAAGCTCTGCTGACTCACATGCAAAGCCAAGAACATGCTTCTTTTCTTTGCATATGCTTTCTTGCCTGTAAGGATCTCCCACACTCTGCCTACAAGACTCTTACATGTTTTCAAATGTTGGCTTTGAGAATCTTTTCCAGTAATTCTTCATTGACACCCTAGCTAAGAGTTGGGTGAAGTCCTCTGTCATACATTTCCTCATTCTCAATATTTAACACTCTGAAAGACTGTGGCCTCAACAGACAAAAGTTCTTCTCAAATAACTAGTGGGCCTCACCACTGTCAAAATAAATGAGATTTTAATGATTTTTTTTTTTTGGTCTTTTTGAGACAGAGTCTGCCTGTAGCCCCAGCTGGCCTGGAACTCACTATGTAGACCAGGCCTAACAGTGATCCGCCTGGCTCTGCCTCCTGAGTACTGGGATTAAAGGTGCATGCCAATGATGCCCAACTGAATAGTCTTTAAAAATGTAAATCATTGTAGGTTTGGTGATGAAGAAAATATTAAATTTGTGTCTTTTGAGTTTACAATGTCTTTTACAAAATGGAACAAAGCTAGTTAGTCTCTTTAAAAATACTTACAATCTTAAAATAGAATACAAAGCAATAAGGGGGCTGGAGAGATGGCAAAACTGTTAAGAGCACTGACTGCTTTTGCAGAAGACCCATATGATGATTCCCAGGACCCACATGATGGCTAACAACCATCCATAATTCCAGTTCCAGGGGACTCCAACACTCTCTTCTCACCTCCTTGGGCATTGCACCACACAGGTGCACTTACATATATGCAGGGAATACGCTCATACACATAAAATGAAAATAAACAAAATTTACAAAGCATTATGAAATTTAGTGCCAGGCAATATAGCCATACACATAAAATGAAAATAAATAAATAAATAAAATTTTAAATCATGGAATTTAGTAGCAGGGATTGAACTCAAGGCCTCATTTGTTCTAAGCAACTGCTCACCTCTAACACTGTAGGCTCACAAGAAAATCCATGATAAAGTTTCCATGTTTTATTCAGAATGGAATTTTCACATTAATTTTTAAGTTTTGAAAGTGTATATTAAAATATGCTTCCTGTTTTCTGAGTTTGCATGTCTCTTACTTAGCACACTTGGTAGGGGTGTTGCACATCCTTAACCCTAGATCTCCCCGGGAACAAGGAAGAGCCTCCCCTTAAACATTTTTTTTTTGTGTTTCTCTGTTGCTAGGCATCTCTACATTTCCATACCTGGACTCTTTTCCCATAGTCCCTTTCTTCCTTTGCATAATTTATCCATCTTTCATCTCTTTGTTCTCATCTTCCTATGCCCATGGTACCCCCGACTTCCCATGTCTACCCTCTCCATCCCCTATGCCATGGTACCCCCGACTTCCCATGTCTACCCTCTCCATCCCCTATGCCATGGTACCCCCGACTTCCCATGTCTACCCTCTCCATCCCCTATGCTCCCCACTTCTCTCCAGTCTCTCTTGTGTCCAGATAGACCAGCCGGAGTTTGACATTCTCCTCAAGCAAGAGCAGGAACAGAAGCTCTATGCCCAGGTGAGATGTCACACAAAGCCTGCTCTGTGCAACCAAGAGAAAGGCAGGGGACCTTAGCTTCATGACCAAAATTCCCCGCTTTTAGATCCTACGGGAATATGTGACCTACCTAAATCGTCTGGGAACTTTGCTGGGAGGCGATCCGGACAAGGTGCAGCAACATGCTTCCTGGTCCATCTTCTTTACCTCACGGCTGTTCCGGTTCCTAAGACCTTTAGAGCATCAGCAGGCACAGGACAAGCTCTTCCATGTGGTCACTATCAACGAACTGCAGGTGCCTGGAACTGAAGACCTGATGCCTGTGTGCGTGATGCTGTCTCTCAAGCTTTTCCTCATAGTGCCCTTAAAAAAATCTTTATTTATTTGGCAGGAGGTGGGGTGGGGCATGAGTGTGCCAGGGTATCCATGTGGAGGACAACTTGCAGGAGTCACTTCTCACTTTCCATCATGTGAGCTGGGGGGTTGAACTCAAGTGGTGAGGCTTGGGGGCAAGTGCCCTTACCTTCCGAACAAGCTTGGTGGCCCTTTAATTCTTTTTCATCTCAAATTTTCTATGATTTCAGGCTTCTCCAGTCCTTCCCCAGGACAGTACCTGTCTACTCTGTCTTTCCCTTTCCCGCTTCCTTTCCTTCTTTTTAGCTTTTTGTCCTTCTTCTAAGGAAATGGCCCCCGCCATAGACTGGCTGTCCTGCTTACAAGCAACATTCACACCGATGTCCTTGAGTCCCTCCCAGCCCCTGGTGGTCCATGACCTAGACTACTTGAGAAATATGTCACAGCTGGTGGAAGAAGAGCTGCTGACAAACAGGTTTGCCTCAGTGGCGTGGGCAGGGAGTAGAGATGGAAGGAGACTGAGATTGCCCAGGTCAGTAAGTCAAATCCCTGGGGCGCAATAGTGTGGTTGTGTGCTGAGCTCTTGGTTTTCCCTGATGCCTGGGCAGCCACCCCCTAAAGTTGGACCCAAATATGTTTTTCATAGAGGCCCAGTGGCCACAATGTCTAGAAATCCTTTATGAGGAAGGCAAAGGGGCAGTGTTGTGGGCTTCAGCAGTATATGTGTACCAGGAGGGAGAGCTGGGTCAACAGAAGTCACACACCCAGCTCTTTTCTTCTCTTTGTGTGCCGTGAAGGCAGACTCTTTTTTGTTCCTTCGATCACTCCCAAAGACATTCCAAGAAAGACTCTTCTTGATGTTTTTGCATGCCATGGTAGTTATTTATTTATTTATTTATTTATGTATTTATTTATTTATTATTTATTTATTGTAAATCCAGAAGAGAAGGGGATACCTCCAGGAATATCAAGGTGCCTTATTAAAGGGAGTCTTCTCTTGGGCATCCTTAGAAACTGTAACTTTAGGTGAGGTATTTTGTCTCCACAGGGACATGATGCAGAGCTACATGATCTTGGGGCTAGTGGAGACCCTTTCTCCAGCTCTGGACAGTAAATTCCGGGAGGCACGCAGAGAGCTGATTCAGAAACTCCGGGAGTTGACAGAGCGCCCACCCCTGGTGAGGAGAAGACACTATGTATTTTTCATCTTGGGACAAATGATAACTGATATATGTCCAGGCAGGAGAGGGAGTAAGAAGGAAACCCCCTCCTCCCAGCATGGAAAGAAGCAGGAAAGAAGACAGTGTATATCTTGAGGACCAAGATGTGGTATAAGCTCCAACCTCTGTGGCCTTAGGCTAAGCATTAGAGTTTAAATATCAAAATGAAATTATCAAGAAGGTCTCTTCTTTTGTCATCACTTGTAAACAATTTGCTATTTTCCCGAGCTTTTGAGGGGCTGGATCTAAAGCTTAAGACTTATTGGGATGAAAGATATTTGGCATTCAGCTGCCTTCTCTCTGTCTAGAGAATTTCACGTATGTTTGATGTTCAAATGTGTATCACAGAGTTTACCTCTGATCCAGTGGGATCTATTTGGTTATAAATGGACTTCCTTGGGGAAGATCTGAACATATCTGAGTAGGGGACTGTGTAGGAAATGTGCTGGACAAGCCAGTGTTGGCTGAATTACATGGGATATGCAGATCTCCTTAGAAAGAACCTTGTCATCCTAGGCCAGATGCATTCAAATGCAAGTGGACATGTCTAATACTTTGGGTACATCCTAACTTCAGTGAATGTCTGTTTATAGTCTTGAAAAATAATCACCTTTTTTTCTTATGAATTTGTGGAACATTTCTCTACCTTAAAATATTTGTTGAGACCTGGAGAGATGGCTCAGGGGTTAAAGTGCTTGCTCTGCAGGGATTAGGACCAGAGCTCAAATCCCAGGATCCATGTAAAGCCAGTTGTGGTAGTGAGCATCCATAATCCCAGTTTTACTAGGGGAAGATGGGAGAAAGAGATAGGAGACACTCTGGAAGTTCACGGGCCACCTGGCCTTCAAACAGCAAAGAGATACTGTCTTAAACAAAGTGGTAGGTGAAGATTGACACCTGAGTCTGTCCCCTGACCTCCACACCTGCACCATGGCACATGAACAACACATACATGCATACATGCATACATACATATGTACATACATACATACATACATACATACATATATATATATATACATACGCATATACACACTTTTGCTGAATTTAGAGAGGGAAAATAAACTCATAGAGATTGAAATGTAGTTGTTGCTTATTAAGAGTTTATAATGTCAGTGTTCATATAAAACCTCTATTCATTGGCTGACTAATCTTCAAAATTCTATGAGGTAATATGAACATCATTTTGTCTTTGCTTTAAAGATGGAGTCATGGATGCAAAACTCTTAAGGAATTTGACCATAGTAACATAGTAAGTTGTTAGAACCTGGACCTGAATTCTAACAGGATGGCTTCAGGGTTGGCATGCTTCCTCAATGTGATACAGACCATTCCTCCTTAGGATGGTCACTCAGTAGGGGGCAGGTTCACACAGAGCTCTACCTAAACTATCTCTTGATCAGATGAAGCAGAGCATAACCCCAACTCCACACTTCTTGGCAACAAATAGCTAGCTTCCTGTAAATAACAGCACTGTGGTTTGAGGTCATCTCTTGGAAGGTACAATCATGTCAACCCTGATACTCATGTTTAAGGAATGTAGGTTTATAAACTCTGAAATCACTCTTTGCATTGGGGCATACAATTGTAAAAGCAACATCAAGTTCACCCAGTGTATAGTCATATGACCTTGGAGATGCCCCTTTACCATTCTGAACAGTACAAAAAGTGGCACAGAGCAGGAATGATGGCATCGCTGTTAGGTATCAGGTACACCACCCTGTGGTAATTTCATTTAATCCTCCTAGAAATGCTCTGAAGTTTTTAATTCCCATTTTGCAGATGCAAAAAGAGGTGCAGGAAAAGCAAGCAATTTCCTCAAGATCGTACTACAACTCAGTGAAGAAGCACGCACTAAAATAGATGTGCTTAGCTCATGAGACTGTATTTTTAACCACACACAGGGCAGGGTTGTGAAATATGTGGGTGATATGACACTGGGTTAGAAAACTCTTCTATAAAGGGCAAGATATTAAATATTTCTGGCTTGTGTTCCATATGGTTTATGTCACCACCACTTGACTCTGTCCCAGTACCACAAAAGACAGATGTGTTCTTAGTGAACTCTGGTTTAGACAATAGATAGCCTTGGGGATTCCAAAGACAGGGCGATCAGAGAGGGTCTGAGCATCACTAGGAACTCTTAGTAGCAGGTAAAATTGAAGCAATGTCTAGAGAAAGGATGGAATTTTCTGGCGAAGAAGAACTTTTCAGCTCACCGGGGCAGTGTGTGGAGCAGACTAGCTAAAACTTGGGTATAACTAGTGAGAGCCTCCTGGTGGCTCTGGCTGAGAAGAAGAGATAGGGATTGCAGGCAAGGCTGTGCCCAGTGTTGCTATTGAGACAGGTCCTGGATGACTGAGAACTGGGGAGCAGGCAGAGCAACCAGAACAGAATGGAACAGAACAGAACAGACAAGAGTGGAGCGTAACTTGGGGAGGAAGACAGGGAGGGCCTGGCAGGTCACCATTAGGGTGTTTGCTTTTCTCTTTATAAATTAAGACATTTTTAGGAATGTGTCTGATTTATATTTTAAAAGAATACGCTTTAAAATAAACAATGAGATTTCCTGACTCATAGTGTAAGAGATTTGACAGAAATACTTGGTTCTACACAATGGTCATTACAGACTTCTGATTAAATTCCTCTGAAGGAATTCTAACATATATTTTTATTCTAATTACAACTATGTCTCATATCTGACTACCTTTGGTTGGTTAATTTTGAATAGATGGTCAGTGGAAATCAGGTATTTATTTATTTATTTGTATTTTTATTTTTTAATTTATTTAATTAATTAATTAATTTATTTTTTGCTTTTTGTTTTTTTTAAGGTATTTCTTTTAAGGAATGTGTGGCTGGGCAAAGTGGCACACACTAATCCTAGTACTTGGGAGACAGAGGCAGGTGGATGTCTGTGAGATAGAGGCCAGCCTGAACTCCATAGTGAGTTCCAGGCCAGCTGTGGCTACAGAGAGACCCTGTCTCAAAAAAAAATTAATAAAAATAAGAAAGAAAAAGAAACTAGTAAAACTTGTAAAGCTAGATTAAGGCCAGTAAGAGCAAGATTTCACTGTTTGCCTCTGTTCAAGTTATTCATATTCAGTCCAACATGCCAATTTATTAAGGCAATTTAAATCTTTGTTTAAACTATCTATGTGCTCCCTTTCCTTGTCAACCTTTGGTCACTGGCAATTTTAATTCAATGTTTCTTAGATTGGATTACCAATAAAATCCTACAGGTACAAGGGCAAAGAGTCATCCTTTTTTTTATTTGATTTAAAAAAATATTTGGGGGTCTTTTTTTGAGACAGGGTCTCCCTGTAGACCCAGATGTCTGAGAACTTGCTATGTAGTCCAGGTAGACCTTGAAATCTCAGAGATCCTCTTGTCTCTGCTTCCTGAGTGATAGGATTAAAGGTGCGGTGGCTGGGATTAAAGGCATGCACTACCACGCCTGAAGTATGTCATATATTTTGTTGTTTAGATATTTTTGAGGCAGGGTCTTACTGTGTTGCCATGCTGCCTGCAACCTGTAATCCTCCCGCCTCAGATCCCCAACTTCTGGGATTCCAGGTGTGTGTGTCATCGCTCATGACTAGGTAGGCTATGTGATAAACACTGAGAACCAACTATGAAAAACAGTTCTCTAGGCATATTAAATACCCTGCCATGGTATTTATATTGTAGTGGAGAAAGAAAGAAAATGAAGTCAATAAAATATGCTATGCTGGTATTAAGGAGAAGAGCAAAGCAGTAAATGAAGAAAAGGACTATGCGGTAGGGAGCAGTTATGACCCTCAGAGGAAGGTCAGGAAATTATCAGCTGAGTTACCATCTGAATGCTTAGTTATGGTTCAAGCAGACAAGAGTCCACTTACATTGAGTCCTTCCACACTGATTTATTCATCTAATTCACTAGGATTAATATGTAGTTTTACCAGATGTTTCTCTGATGTTAAGATAACGTCAGAAGAGCAGCAATAGAATTTACAGTCATGCTATTGGAATGCCAATGGAAATCAAATCCACAGAGTACGTTCAAGGAGTTATGTCACTTGCTTCTCAAATCTGTGAGGAAGGTAGTCCAGATGTTATTCTTGTTTCTTAACAGCTGGTCTGATGCACAGGGATTTACATTAATAACTCTCACTTGTAAGTGCTGTGTTCAGGGGTAGTGTTGTGATGGTCCTTCAGGACAAACCTAATTTACAGATAGGGCTTTTTTGGTCTTTTTGAAACAGGGTCTCCCTGTAACCCAAGTTGGCCTGGAACTTGCTTGCTATGTAGACCACCACCCTGGCCTTAAACTCACAGAGATCTACCTGCCTCTGCTTCCCAAGCACTGGGACTAAAGGCATCTGCCACAACGGCTGGCTTACAGATGAGTTTTTTGTCATCTAAAGTGATTTCCAAAGTTGGAACTACTCTAAGCATTCAAAAATTAGGAGGTAGTATTGTAGTATTTACATTTCCAGTATGTGAATTTGCGTGTATGCATTTATGGAGGCTCAGCAGCCCTGGGTCAGCCTCATCCAGTGATGCACTTTGTAGTCTCGGGGTACACTCTCCAGCTTTTTCTGTAGTCCTCTGCTCCTGCTCCAATGTGGGACCACAGCTCTCAGGATGGTGGTATACCTGCTTGTGTTTGTAGGTCTTAGTCTGTCTTATACCCCAATATAATGAGCTTTTTAAACAGAAGAATTAGGTATTTTGACATTTTTGCTTCTCAGAGAACCTATGGTGGCCTTTTAATAGATATTTTTCATGCCTTCAAAAACATTCCTTTAATGATTCATTATAGAATTTTAATGAGAAGTCCTTACAGATTCCCATAAGGTCTGTAATATCTAAATTTTTCTCAAATTGAATATTAACCAAACTTTTGTTTCCCTACAATCTCTTGGAAGCTTTCATGGTTTCTTTCATTTTTAAACATTATTCTTATTATTGTTCATGGTTTGGAGGTGATATATCTGTAGCTTTCTTCATTTCCCTGAAATTAATCCACTGAGCTTCATTATTTTGCATTTGAAGTATTTCTTCCATCCATTATTATTTCAGAGGTTTTGTTCATCCTCTAATTCCTCGTTCCCTCCCACCAGTATAGTGTCCTCTACCCTTCCAAGTCTGGGAGACAGTTACGATACTTGCCTGAGTGGTATCTATGTTCTTGAATGGCTATGCCCCATAGCAAAGGATGTTGAGCAAACAAATGGTCAGCCAATAGGAAAGAGCCTCAAGGACCACATCAAAAGCTAGGAAGTAGGAAAAGGGAAAGCAGACTCGCCCTGCTAAACTCCAGTTAGCCTCTTGTTGATACCATTTGCTCCTGCCCGGGTATAGCTATAATTGGAAGGAAAGCCACTCAGAGAAACAAGGGAGGACGCTGAGGGTGACCAACACAGCCTGTGCTTGACCAGCCATGGCAATCAGACCCATATTTACCTTCATTTTCATTTCTTTGGTTATATTACAGAGCTCCAATTAACATATCATAGAGAGAGGACTAAGTGCTTTCTTAAGTGTATGAGGGTGCTGTATGGTATAGAGACTGGACCACTCAAATATGGGTGATCAGGTCCCGAGCAACCTTGAAAATAAATCCCCCATCAGCCTGGCCCAGGAGTTTTCTATTCATTAACACAAGAGCCAGACATTTTCTTTCCTCTAGTAGGATGCCCCCAAAGGCACCTTGTGAATCTTAGAGTCACCTGAGCTCAGGCTGTGACTGTTAGAGACAGGTATCCTCCATTCCTCGTATATAGATCTTTAAATTACAGAAGTAAATTCTTATGATTTCATCTGTCCTAACCCAAATTAACATATTAGCTCAGCTCAGGTATAGCAGCTCCTGAATCCTTTTCCCTGGCTCTTTGAATGTATTTTTCTGCCCACCCTGTGGGCTCTCTGGGCTCAGACCCCAGTTAACTCTTAAGCCACTTAAGCCCACTGCTGATGTCTACCCCAGCATCTCTCTTTTTAAATTTTGTGTCCTATTTTTAGAAAAATGTGTCCCTGTTCTCTCAAGCTGCTTACTCAAAGCATCTCTCAAGTTAAAGCCTTCCATCTTCTCATTTGGTTTTCTTTCCATTATTGGTTAAGTTTCCCAGCTCTCTGAACTATGTATTTAGTCACCTGGTATTGTGCTTTGTCTTCTATTCGCAGCAAGCAATGTGGCACCTAAGGCTTAAATTTACTGACCTTTAAGATCCTATAGTATGATATAGTCTTTCAAGAGTGGTTATGAGTTAGGTATAGGAAAGATATTATTGTCTTCAGCTCATGTTTTGCACAAGCAAGCCTCAGCAAGAGTCGTTGTTGAGACTTTCGGGCCATTTGTATAGTGGGTTGAGGCCTAGGTGGGTAACAGACCTGCAATGCTAAGAAAATGGGCTGCTCCCCCTTTTCTTTCCAGGAGACTTTCAATCCTCAGCTGCATTATCTTGGCTTTTGTAACAGTAGGCAACAAGCTTGGGCAACTTGTAAAACCAGGCTCACCACCACAAGTCTTGAGGCCTCAAGAAGGCAAGCCCTTTTCTGATGAGCAGCGGGGGAGGTGGGGGGTTGGTGTGGGGGCGGATATGGAGCCCTGAAGTCAACATCAGGTGTCTCTCCTTTACCACTGTCCACCTTTGGTTTTAGAGACAGGATCTTTCATGAGACAGAAAGGCATTAAGTCAGCTAGGCTAGACAGTCAGCCAAAAGCTTCTTCAGGAATCCATCTTCTCCACCCCTCCTAGGCTAGGATTTCTGGCCTGAGTCTCCATGCCTGGCTTTTTATATGGATTCTGGGGGTCTGAACTCATGTCCTTAAGATTGAGGAGCAGGTGCTTTTTTGACAGAACCATCTCTCCATCCTGGGGGAATTAAAATGTTGAAATCCAGCTAAGAGAGCATCCTTTGGGATGAAGGTCTAAGCAAGAGTGGTATGGGAAAGTGATGAGGACAGAGGCCTAGGCAGGCCCCACTTACTCCAGTGTGTCTCTGCAGCCAGCCCACCCACGATGGATGAAGTGTGTTGAAGAGACAGGAAACTTCTTCGAGCCTACCCTGGCGGCTTTGTTTGTTCGTGAGGCCTTTGGCCCGAGCACCCGAAGTGCTGTATGTGAGAGCTTTTCCCTCTCTACATTTCTCTATTCTCAACACATCCTGACCTGGTTCTGTGGCCTGTGGGCCTCTCTGTGTTATGGATGACTGGGAGTCAGTCAGAAAAGACAGGAACCCAGAGGCCTGCTAGATCTTTTGGGCAATCGCCATTTAGCTACAGGACACAAAGTATCTACAACTTGCATTCATTTGAACACTTCATTTGTACAAGTCTTTTCAACACCTCAATTGAAAAGGTCACCGGACTTTTCTGGTATTGTGTTTCTTCTACCATAAAAAGATAAAATCAAACTCATTAACCTTTAAGGCTCCTCCCTCCCTGTTTATTGAAAAGTTTTGAATAACACATGATATATCAAAAACTCTGGGTGATGCACTCTTAAGGAGTGCAAATAAGTAACTTGCGAATGAGTGGAGGGCTTGGTGAATAGTAGTCTCTCTTACAAGCACTTTACATGAAATTTTATTTGACTCCAAACACCATCATGATTAAATAGGAGAGGAGGCTGAGGGCTGTAGATGGTTAAAATGACTTCTCAAGGTGATATAACCTGTAAATAGAAGTTGGGACTTGAAGTCAATCAGTCTGATGCTAGAATTCAGGTTTCTGATATTGTCAAGTCCTTCTACCAAGAAAGGGGTACACATAAGACAGCGAAGAGCTGACAGACAGATCAGGAGCAGAAGCCAGGCTGGATGGCTATAGAGACTCCAGCATGCAGGGAAGCTGAGAAACTACGGAGTCAGATGGGAAATAAGCCTTGAGAGAGGGAGGGTGTGAACCAAAGGCCCTGAGAGCAGATGGGAACAGAGCTGCCTTTCTGAGCCCTGTCCCCCCTCTGAAAGCTCCATCAGTGAAGGCGGCTCTCAGGGTCAAAGCCCTGATCCAAGATGAAGGACAGTGCTCAGATGGATCCTAATCCAGTTTCCAGGTTTCTCTTCCCTTATCCCCATAGGCTATGGAATTATTTGCTGAGATCAAAGATGCCCTCATCATGCGCCTTAAAAAGCTTTCCTGGATAAGTAAGGAGACGCAGAAAGAAGCCCTGAATAGGGTAAGACTGGGAGTCCAGGCCAGTGTGGGACCGTTCAAGATATAGCCTTTAATCCCAGTACTAGGGCGGCAGAGGCAGATGGATCTCTAAGATTGAGACCAGCCTGGTCTACATACTGAGTTCTAAGCCAGCTGGAGTTACGGGGAGACCTGTCTCAAAAAAACCAAAAAGAAAAGAAAAAAAAAAAGATTTGGGAACAAGGGGAGAGAAAAAGCCACAGGACACACATCTGAGTGAGGACTGAAGACCCTGAGGGACCCCAAGGAAATCTGGGGTTCTTATAAACTTATATGTTCTTTCCAGCTCACACAGCTGCAAGTAGAGATAGGGGCCCCCCAAAGAGCCCTGAAGCCAGAACTGGCCAAGCAGGAATATGGTGATGTGAGTCCTTGTCACTCCCCAGGCCCCCTTCTGTCCTTTTCTGGGTACCTTCTTGATCCAGCTGAGACTGCAGACCAATCCATTGTCTGTGGACAATTCCTACCAACCTCATCTTCACCCAGGTGCTGACTGGTCTTGCAGGCAGAAAACTGGAACACACTAGGGCTACCATGCACATACACACACACACACACACATGCACACATGAACACATGCATTATGTGATGTGTCTGTGTTTTTTGGTGTGGTGAGGCATGAAAAGTTTGTGCAAATATGAGATGATGTCACAGATGTGTCTGCTTACCTGTGGTTTGCATATCAGGACTTACCTGTTAAGTTTAAATGTCCCCAGCAGCATACACACTCATCCATCTAGATTTGTCTCTACATATCCAAATCACCTGTTGCCTCTTTCTCAGATACAACTCGGTCCTAGTTTCCTGCAGTCTGTCCTGAGCTGTATCCGATCTCTCCGGGGCAGAGATGTCCAGAGCTTTTTGCAGCCTTCCTCTTATCACAGGTATGAGAACAGACACCCCATCCCAGAGATAGGCTAGGAATATAGGGACAGGGTTATAACCACAAAAACCACGCTGTGGTTGGGAGATACTGGATACACCTTGAGAAGACGGTAAATGATGGAGCTGTGTTTGTGTGTACTCTCTGTGCAGATGGAAGGTGTCTCCCTGGGGGGTCAGTGCTTACTATTCGCTATCTGACCATGTGGCGGTCTTCCCAGCTGGCCTCCTCCAGCCTCCATTCTTCCACCCTGGCTACCCCAGGTATGGATCATTGTCGGAAGGTGAGTTTTTTTTTTTTTTAATGGGGCCAATCTCAGTCTCAAGTATTAACACGTATTAGAATGGATGAGATTTGTGGGTGGAGAACTGGGCTACAAAATGTTGATGGATTCTGGAAGTAAAACAAGCCCTTGCCTCTAGAGCCGTGAACTTTGGTGCAGCTGGCAGCATCATGGCCCACGAGCTGTTGCACATCTTCTCCAAGCTCTGTGAGTAACGTGGCATTAAGAAGTAGGGGCCACCAGGCGTGGTAGGGCACACCTTTAATCCTAGCACGCGGGAGGCAGAGGCAGGCGGATCTTTGGGAGTTCAAGACCAGCCTGGTCTACAGAGTGAGTTCCAGGACAGCTGGGACTACAGGGAGACCCTGTCTTGAAAAGACCAAAAAAAAAAGAAGTAGGGGCCATAGGGATCATTAAAGGCTCAGAGGAGAAGGGGAGGGAAGTTGAAGGTGGTTCAAAGGTTCCAGAAGGGACAGTCTCAGACATGTCCCATGTTTCTGGGATCCTGGTCAGTTCGTGTTGGTAGTCCTCACGTTCCACCATCCCTTACGTGTTCATTTTTAACAGTGCTCCCTGGGAGCTGTCCAGCTTGTGACACCCACGCCTTGCAGGGGGCACTGCTATGTCTGGAGCGCCATTATGCTGCCTTCCCTTTTCCCAGTGCAGCCTCCTTCAATGGCTCTCACACACTCCTGGAAAATGCGGCTGACATCGGAGGCCTGGCCATTGCACTCCAGGTGTGCCACGGGCCCTAGCCTCTAATTTTCCTTCCACCACCCCTCATGTAAGCTTTCTGCCCTTCGAATTCCCACGGAACGAATGGCAATTTGGGACCCCCTCCTACCCTGTAGACACCCCACCTTCTGGGACATCTAGGTCTTCTGGTAAGTACCCTTGCTTCTTGGCTCAGCTCAGTACATCAGTGCACATTTGGATAAGAAGGCTCAGGAACTTATTTGGGGTGCAGTGTGTGGGGTGCTGTATGGAGTGCTGTATAGCTGGCATCAGATTTGAAACGCCCAGAGGTCTGAAGACTACAGGAAGTTTGTATCCCATCCCCATATCCAGGCATACAGTAAGAGGCTTGTCCAGTACAGTGGGGAGACCACCCTGGACAGCCAGGACCTCAGCCCCTATCAGCTCTTCTTCCGAAGCTATGCCCAGGTAAGCTGCTTCTTCCTCTCTGACAACTTGCTTTGTATTAATGAAGAACCCTGTCACCGATGCTGAGGGGGGATCTGAACACCTTCCCATACCCACAATTCACTGTCAACCTTTCTCATTTGTCCCTTGGGGATCATTTTTTAGATTATTCTACCAAATCCAGCAACTGACTCCCCATCCTACACCCCCCAAAGAAAAATATCTTCCTCTCTCCCTAAGATAAGTCCATTTATTTTCTTTTCTTGTGTTCAGCTATATAGAATACTTGAAAAAGAGCCAACATCAGGCTGAGTGTATAACCCAACCACACTCTTCTTTAGAAACCTGACACCCAGGGCTGGTCCCAACTTGATAGACATCCTTTAAAGACTTGTGCTTTGTCAGCATGGTCCTCCATTCTTCAACAACAACAACAACAACTACAACACACACACACACACACACACACACACACACACACACTCCCTTACAGAGCTCTACTAGGTCTCCTTTTAATGTTATCATTACACAGCCCAGGTTCGCCCCTACCCCTCATGCCAGATTAAATGACCTAGACGTGGCCCTAGCACATCCTGGTTCTCTCCTCTTTGTCTGCCCCCTCTGGTGATCCCCTTGGCCTCACACCCAGCCTCTTCTAATGACCCCATGCACAATACTCTGCTCCTTAATCTTCTTCAACCCATCTTCCTCCTCAGGTGATGTGTGGAGAGCCCAGCTCACATGACCCTCGGGACACTCACAGTCCTCCCAGCCTCCGAGTCCTTGGACCCCTCAGCAATATCCCAGCCTTTGCCAAACATTTCCACTGTCCACATGGCATCCTAATGAACCCTTCTAGTCGCTGCCAGCTCTGGTAACTTGGGTATCAAAGAGACCACAAGAGCACAATGTGGATGTATGGAAACCCTCTGGCCCCATCCAAGAAGTCAGGACAGTCAGGAGAAGTCAGTCTTTTTTGTTCCAAAAATAAAAGCTGGTATTTTGTTTCTGTCATCTTTCTGTCTCTCTTTCCTCCTCTGTGTGTGTGTGTGTGTGTGTGTGTGTGTGTGTGTGTGTACTTGTGTGCATGTATCATAGTGTGTGGACAACGTTGGATGTCAGTCCTTGCTTTCAACTTGTTTTGAGACAGATACCTTTACACTCATGAGGACCTGGCTATCTGTTTTGCAAGCCTCCAAGGATTCTCTGGTCTCCACCTCATGTTTGTCTCACTACAGGAATGTTGTGATTACTTAATATGTACTACCAAATCTAGCTTTAAGGGAGTTCTAGACATCCAAACTCAGGTCTTTACATATGTGCAGAGGTGTTTTACCCACTGAGTCATCTCCTCGGTCCATTCTGCCTTCTCTTAATGACTTTCCTGCTGTGTTCTATTTCTAAAAGTCAGAAAGGATAAGAGGAAAAAGTTCCGAGAAGGGTTGCACGGACACTGGAAAAGAACACAAGCAGTTGGTGAACTGCTGGGTCTGAAGGTCAGTTGGTGGGCCAAAGGCCTGGCAATTAAACAGATCAGTCAGAGGACTAAAAGCTAAGTGGCAGAAAGCTATTCCAGATTGTTTTCAGGATTTTATTGTTATTTTACTGTCCTTGCCTCCTCCCTCTAATCTGCTGTTTGGGACCATGGCTTGAGAGAGAGGAGTGTGGATGTGCTGTCATCTGCCTTGGGCCATGAAACTCTGGGTTGAGGTGGCAATCAGGCGGTCAGTGGCAGTTGAAATCTCTGCTGTGCACTCGGAGGCCCACTGCTGCTAAGGGACAGGGACGGGGTGCGCATTTTGAGGAGGAATGACCTGGAGCCATCAGGGACAGGAGATCAGTAAGCGATCATGAAGGGGAGGTAGACATCGAAGTCCTCATGAAGAAGAAACCAGACTATTGCCTCTACCTCGAAGTCTCTCATAAAAAAACCATGATGCTGGCCAAGTTGAAGCAGAAGGCCAGATTGAAGAGGTGGTCTTGGATGGCTGTGGCCTGGGACGGCTCGTCATCCTCTTGCTCGGCCATGTCTATCACCTGCCATGTCTCGCCCACTGAGGAGGCCACAAAGTGCTCTTCAAACTGCTCTTGACCCTGGTCTGGAACAGGGGAAAGGGGCATCGATGGGCAGCCCCAACTCCTACTCTGGCCTGTACCAGAATGGGGAGAAGATCAAGGTGCAGAGAAAGTGGAGGCCAATTGCCGACTCTCTTCTTGGGCTTGATTGGAGAGGCAGGTGACACTCCGCCCAGTGTGCTCTTCTCAGTCTCAGTTCTGCCCCAGCCCATCTCCAACGCGCGCTCCCCATTTCCCCCACTGTTCCCTCCTCCAAGGTGCTGCAGTACTGGGTGAGTGAGGCACTCCTTCAAGCAAGGAGATAAAGACCCTCTTACTGGACAAACACTCATTCTGCCCTCAGAAGCTGCAGGCAGCTGCAGCTAGCCTAGGCTGTGGCCTGGCTAAGATGTTTTTTTTTCTTAAACCGGGCCTTGTTACACAATGTTGTTATTTCTTATTATGCTAATAAGAAGTAGGTGTTATCTCCCATAATCCAAACCCATCCCAGATTGATCCAGACCTAATCAGCTACTGGAATCTGACTTCAAGCTAATTCACACTGTGTCTCTCTCTCTCTCTCTCTCTCTCTCTCTCCTTTTCACCTACCTGGAGAAGACATTTGCTCACCCTTCAGAGTCTTCACCTTCTCTACTTGCAGCAGCAGCAGCAGCAGCAGCATAGTTGTCAGGAATGCTGCCCTGTAGAACTGAGAGCCCAGGGAGGTCATGGGCCCCTCCCACCCACTGCCACTGGCCCCCTCCCCAGTTCCAAGCACCCCCTATTTCCCTGTCTCAGCCCTTACCCCTTTCCAGCATTGCGTCTCCTCTTCCTCTTCCATATGACCTCCAACATCATGTGTTCTGTGACATCACAGCCATGGATCTGATGCACATTCTACATCATCACACCGTTCCATTGCTACGTAGGAGAGTATGGGATGGCAGAGGTTCTGCTATGGTCACAACCAAAAGGGCTTAAGAACTTCCAAAGTCCTGTGGCATAATTGAATTCACATAGTCACCAGTACCATCAGAACTCCAAAGCAACAGTGTCCCCATGTCTATTATGTAAATGAGAAACAGGTTCACTGATGAAACAAATCTCTCATTCAGATTAGTCATCAATGAACAGGACAAGACTCTCCATTTAGTGTTATTAAGTCCTAAATAGGCTATCTTCCCACAATTCCACATAGCTTTTCTCTTTGGAAAGTAGTTGGCACAGTTGTGCCTGGTACTCTACATGAAATTGGACTGTGGCAAAAACCACGAATCAGAATTGGGGAGGGAGAGGAAGGACATGTGCATGTACGTGTGCGTGTGTGTGTGTGTGCGTGTGTGTGTGTGTGTGTGTGTGTGTGTGTGTGCTTGCCTGTGTGAAAAGAAGAGACAGAGGCAGAGAGGCACACTGCATGGAGACAGAAGCAGAGAAGTAGGCAGGGTGATGTAAACTGTAGTTCCAGATACTCTGAAGGACAGGGAGAGGCAGGAGAGTGGAATATTCAAGGCCTGCCTAGATTACAGAAAGAGTTCAAGGCCAGTTTGGGAAGCAGTGAGACCCTGTCTCATAATAAAGTTTTTAAAGGGTTAGAGATGTAGATCAGTGACAGAATGCTTGTCTACCAGGAAAATTGCCTGGGTGGCACAACGAACAACAACAAACAGCAAACAAACAAACAGAGAGGTGGAGGCAGAGAGGCGGCTAGCTGGTCTCCAAGGAAAAGACACTCTTTTCTCATTTCCCCTTGGTCTTGGTTCCCAGCCCTGTTTCACCTCCAGGATGAAACACCTTCTTCTCCTTTTTGGTGTCTTCTTGTGCTCTCAGATATGGAGAAGGAGCTGGTACACATGCATCTTCAAGCTCCTTGCTTGGTTGAAGGAGTTTAAGTGTACAAAGAGAAGGCAGTGTGGCAGGGAGTCAAAGATCCCAAATAATGGAACTGAAGAAAACATGCCTCCACCTGCTGTGTTCATGAGCCAGACCTGCTGATTCGATTCGCTAGCAGGGAGGGCTGGTGGGGGTAGCTATAGTTTTGGGAGATAGGAGGAAGGCCTTTCCTAGAAAAATGCAAATAGACATACATAGGCCTTGAGAGGCGGACATGGGAAGCACATATCCATCTTTCTGACCATGCACATTGTGCTTGGAAACATGCATGCAAATGCAGGTACAAGGGTTATGTGTATAAACATGTACCTTTTCCACAAGAAGGAGTGGCACACATGATGAGAAATGCGATTCCATCCCACAGAGGTGACCCATGCTAGCAAGCATGCTCACGTGGTGCTTGCTCCACATACACCAGACTTACTTCCTGGTGACCCAAACCAGGTGACAGGGAACTGGAGACTGACATAGAAGGATTTTATGGTGGTGAAGTAAAGTTGTAAAGAGCCAGTGACCCTGCTTACCCAGTCTTGCACCCATTGACCCTCAGATCCAGAGAATGATGCATGAATGGAAAATATAAAATCACTAATCTCCTCCTGGCTATTTTGGGGAGGAGCTTCTTAGTTCCCTGGCATGAAGGGAAATCATCTGAAGCTCTGTGGGCATGAATGGGGAGGGGTGGGGTGGGGGAAGAAGGAGATTAGGCGCAGCAGCGGCTTCTACCACTCTGTTCTCATTCGCTTGCACCCAAAGAAGTAAATCATGCAGAGACCAACAATGCCTTGTTTTCTTCTTACAAAAGTATAAAATGTATAAAAGTACAAAGAAACAATCTCCTTAACAATTCCAGAATTTAATGATAATCACCGTCAATGTAGCATTGAAATACAGTGTGCTTATGTCCCTGTTCCAGATGCCTGTGAGCAGATGGGGCTACAGTCTATGTCTTAAAAATTGAAATCTGGGTATATTTACTTCTCCTTATTACTTCAGTATAAGAGGTCCGGCTGCTTTGCTCCGGAAGATCTCCTGGGCTTGGCTGTGCTGTGCTGGTACCTGGGGTGGGGGTGGGCACCATCACTGGGGAGGTAGGAGAAAGACTGAAGATTCAGGGATGGGTACCCCCTTTCCTCCTTCCAAGTACCCATGGCCGATGCCCTTGGTGGCCAGCCCCTGCTGCCTGCTGGTGCGGTGCTGGCCTAGCCAGCCTCCTCCAGCACAGCCCCTCCCTACCCCCACCGCCTCAAGGATTAGCTTTATGGGGTGAGTGTTTCCTTGGCCAGTGTTCCTTTCCTGACTTGCTCCCCTCGCTTATCAGCTCATCTACAACCCCCACTTCAATCTTATCTCTCCATCTCCTTAGACTGGAAGTTCACAGGCTTCAGAGACCATTAGCACCCACACTACACCAACCCCCAGAGAGGCATAAAAATGCCCCACAAGGTGACCCTCCCACTCCCTGTGTAGGAATAAATACACAGCCACTATGTCTCAGGCACCACCTCTTTCTTTCCAGATTTACTTTTCTTTCAATTTTTGTCCTTCTCTAAAGGTTATTTTGTTCATCCCTCAACCTCTGAAACAGAGCTATGTTGCTTACAGCAAAAGAAAGGGTGGTTCGTCTAGGGGTGGGGTGGGCCTTGTAAAATTTGTCTACCCAGTGTCATTATTCCAGTCTTGTTTAAGCAACTTTTTTTTGGTCTTTTTTGTTACGCCAGCTGTTCTGGAACTCTTTATGTACACCACCAGGCTGGCCTTGAACTCATAGAAATCCACCTGCCTCTGTGTTCCCAGTGCTGGGATTAAACATGTGTGCCACCACACCCACTTTGTTTAAGCAACTTTACTGTTAAGGTTTCAGGAGTGCAGCTTCCCTGTCAGGTCTAGAAGACAAGGTCTAGCAGCAGCGTCTTGGTCCTCTGGCTCTTTAATTTTTTCAGCCCCTTCTTCTGTGAGGGAGGGATGGAATGTAAGTGCAGTACTCATGTGTAAAAGTTCTCAAAGAGTAAAAAGAAAAACTGTACATTAAAAAAGAAGGGGGGTACTGGAGAGAGTGGCTCAGTGGGTAAGAGCACTGGCTGCTCTTGCAGAGGACCCAGGTTCGATTCCCAACACCTACATGTTGGCTAACAACTGTCTGTAATTCCAGTCCCAAGGGATCTCTTCTGACCTCCAAGGGCATTGCATAGCACAGGTGTACTTACATACATGCAGGGAATACATTCAGACATAAAATCCAAATAATATTTTTTTAAAGGGGGGAGCAGCAGTCCCAGGTCCTGAGGATCTGCAAGGTAGGGTCCCAAATATCCCACCCCAAGTCTCTGGTATCTGGGTGGCCTAAAGTTTCCCAAGAAACAGAAAGGCCCAGAGAGTGACTCATGGTAGTTAAGCCCGTTGTGTCTCCTTCAGCAAAAGGAATTTTTGACTCATTTCCATTGATCTCACAGGTCTATTGAATGACTATATTCAATAACATTGAAACGTATCATTGAAAACCATCAGAACTACAATTCAAGATATCATACAATAAACAATGTCTTATCATAACCTGTTCTTTCTGAAATTAGATTCCTAGAAAGTGCCCCACAGTTTTTCTATACTTTACTCATTCTCAGTTCTTTCTTTCCAACTTCTGGGGTTGACAGAGAAATACCAGGTCCTGAAAGCTTCCTGAATGGTCACCATTCACCCGCGGCTTTCCCAGAAGCTGTGCCTCACGATCCATTCCCCCTTGCCCCACCCCCTCACGACACCCTCCCCTAACTGGCTCCTCCGATATGGATATGGCTCAATCTCCATCGCAGGGCTCCCTAGTCTGCAATCCTGCATGATTGACACCCCTTGTCATGAATGGGGAAACCAACCCTGCACCTGCCTGAGATGACACAACTTCACCTTCCAACCCCTTCCCACTCCCCTAAGGGAGAAAAATACAAAAACCCTGTCTGTAAGGGATGCCATACTGTCCTCTGGGCTGCGAAGAGGCGCCTGCCTCCTCAGGCCCCAGGCTGTGTGTGTTTGGGGTGCTTTCTCAGGTTTATTCTTTAATAAATCTGCTTGGCTCTGTAGACAGGTTTTTCCTATTCTCCTTCCTGCTTTCTATTTCCCTACAGGAGTTATATAGGGCCCCCTGGGGGTCACTTAGAACCTGTTTTCCTTGGTACCTCTCCTACCTTCAGGAGCTAGCCTAGTTCCCTCTCCAAATTCCTTGGCCCCACCCTTTAGCCTTTCCCAGTCTCAGCTGCCCAGCCCACTGCCCAGAACCAAGAAGTCCCTTTCCTTCCCCCTCCCTGCTCCTGACTGCTCTGTGCCCCCAGGCTCAGCTCTGTGAAGGTCTCCTCCCCCTCTCCTAGCAGGGTGACCAGTCCTTCTGTGCACTCGCACATGTTCACGCCCCACAACCACACACTGCATGCGCAAGTTGCCCGGAGATAAATTCACTCACTCGGGTCTTCGCATCAAGCAGACCCGGCCTCCTCGCGTGCTGCTACCCTACACTGCTTTGTTTCATCAGAGTCCCCCAAACTGCAAGTGCTTGCAAGAAGGCATGGGAGCGAAGGAGCCTTGGAGCCAACTTCCGAAACTTTTCAACTGGTTGGTCAGAGAGCAAGACCGGGACCAGCACCTGGACCAACTCCACATGCTGCAGCAAAAGAGGTAGGCTCCCAAGGGTGCCCGTGCCCACCACACGCTGATTTGAAAGCCCTCTGCTATACAGGGATGTTCCTCTGATAAAGCATTGGAAGTCAGCCTGGCTCAGATGCTCTTGTCCCTTCAGCCTAGCTGCTACCATACCCAGCCAGCCCACACAGTGGTGGTGGAAAGTGTAACGTTGGGCATTTGAATATGGATGTAAAAGCAGGGCAGAATGACAGCTGAAGCTCCACCCTGCACACCTGCCTGGCTCTTGGAAGAGGGCAGGAGACCCAAAGAACAGATAGAAGAATCCCATTGAATGGGATTGGGAGGCCAGGCAAGAACAGGTTGCTAGGTAGCAGATAGTTGGGGGAAGCCTATGGGTTTTGAAGTTTCTTTTGTTTTCGAAGACTTGGCGGAGTTGTTGTCAGGAAGAATGAAAGTTGATTACCTGGGAAAGGGGGAGGAGGGATTGTTTGTAATGACTGGTGGTGACCAGCTGAAGAAGGCAGCTCAGCTGAGACTGCAGTGCTGACTTCAATTGTGCCTTTGATTGTGTGTGATGCTTGCCAGAGATCCCGAGATAACTGAGGCAGTGTCTGCTCCTGAGGGCCTTGGGTTCAGAGTGGCTGGTCTGTGGGCAGGTAGATCATTCTGTGACTGAGCTCCAAGGTCTAGATGTGAAAAAGGAGGCCTAGGCAAGGGGCTAGGGGTCCTTCTGCCAGTGAGCTTCCGCCTTGGAATGTTTGTGGGATTTGTCTCTTCCTCAGGCGCTGGGTGGGAGACAGGACGAGCAGACAGCACTGCTGCCTGTGCTCCCAAGGAGACTCGCGCTAGGTTCAGTGCCCAGATCTCTCTGTCTTGAAATTTTTATTAATTGTGAACAAGGGCTCCTGCATTCATAGTTTGTACTAAGCCATCTTTATAGTTTAGATACGCTTATTATTCACAAGGCTCCACCCCAGACTAGGCAACAGGAACTTTGGCTTCCCCACCTCCTTCCTTAGAGGGGGACTATAGTAGTCTTTGCATTCAGCTGACTTCTGGACTCCTGTCTACAGAGGGGCAGTGGGGTCAAGGGGTAGGAGCAACGACGGCTTTGTATCAAAACCTCAAGATAGGGAGTGAACTCTGGAATCCACCCCTGGCTACTCTGGGCTGGTCAGGGCCACATGGCTCAGTTGGGACCGGGAGCTTAGTGGGGTAGAGCAGAGTCCAACCTCTCCCTCTGCAAGATTATCCTAGGAGTATTATGTGGGATGAAAAGCCTCTTTAACTAGAAAACTCCCAGCTCCTGGAGACACTGGAAGAGAAAAATTGGGAGCTGAGGGATATCAGCGGACATCATCAATCTACTTCCTCTCCTTCCCTGTGGCCCCCAAATTGCCAGCCCCTGTGTTTACCTTTGGATCTAAAACTTCCTTGTCTAGTAAGACTGGCTTCAGCTTCATCCCCTATTCCATTCAGATCCAGGCAGAGATACACCCAAAGATTAACTCAGAGGGGTTCTGCAGGTCAACTGTCTCAACCCACTGAGAAACCCAAGGCTCTCTCTTGGTTATAAACAAAATATTTAGAGTTTTATGACTAAGTATTAGGTATAGCAGGAAGGAATGGGTCATAGTGACCCCGAACTCTGTCCCCAGATTAGATGTGGTTCTTTATACTGTTCAAAAAAGTGCCCATAGCTTTAGTTAAGATAAGTGCAAGAGTTCACATCTTGGCTTTTAGCTTCCATGAATTTTAGTCAATTAGTTTCACAGAATTTGTAAGGTCTGAAGGTTATTCAAGTCCTCCTTCACTCTTCTGGTCACAAAATGCCATTTGGCTAAACAGAAGTCAGCCTGGGAGCCTGGGGAACTAACAGAGATGGCCCCTCCTCATGACACTAGATAAGCTGACCAGGCTCCAGTGGATGCACTAATGGTGAGGATATTTGGGGACACAAACTTTGCTAGTAGAACTTTTATATACATGGCAGAAAACTGGTGTGGGGGTTACAGGTGGTATAGATGGGGTGAGGTGTCTAAATATGATCAAGATATATTTTATGAACTTTTTTTAATGTAAAAAAATGGAAGGTGAATCTCAGTGTTCACTGCAGCATTATTCACATTAATTAAAAAATGGAAATACCTCATCAGCTGGTGAATGGACAAATAAAACATAAAATAATTATACAATGGAATATTATTTGGCCATAAGAATGATGTATCTACATATACTATAGCATAAACGAGCTTTGAAACTATAATAGGTGCAAAAATGCAGTAATCAGCAATATACACTGTATGGTTTCATTTATATGAATATAGTTGTTGCCAGGGAAGAGGGTATGGAGATGACTGAACAGGCTCAGGAACTGAGGGCTGTTGAAAGAGTTCTGGAGTTACATGGTGGAGATATATAAACAAATTCTTTCAAGGTTTATTCTTTTTTACTAATTTTAAACTTTTTTATTTATTGCTTTGTTCTGTCTTTTGAGACAGGGTCTCTCTGTAGTCCTGGCTATCCTGGAATTTTCCATGTAGACCAGGCTGTCCTTGTTCTCACAGAGATTTACCTGCCTCTAGACTCCTGAGTTCTGGGATTAAAGACATATACCACCACACCTGGATTGTTTTTCTATTTTATGTGTATGTGTGTATGCATATGAACCACATGCATTCAGGAGTCTTTGGAAGACACAACAGGGTATCAGATTCCCTGGAACTGGATTTACAAACAGTCCTGAGCAGCTCAGTATGAGTGCTGAGAACTGAACCCACCTACACTTGCAAGAGCATCTAGTGTTCTTAACTCCTGACCCACTTCTTTAGCTCCCCAAATTTTAATATATTGCAAATCCCTGAATTGTGGGCCCAGAAAGCTCAGCAAGTAAAGGTGCCTTCCCTCAAGTCTTATTCCTGAGCTTGATCTCTCGGACCCACATGGGGGTCCACAGGACGGAGGGAAAGAACTGGTTCCCAGACTCCCACAGACTGTTCCCTGATTGCCACATGTGTACCATGGCATGCAAAATTAATTAATTAGTTCCTGTAATAAAAAGAGAGAAGTGGCCCCTCCTCTTTGTCCACCTCCCAGGCTCATGACACACTTATACAGCTTAGATGAAGTCCACCAAGCCTGAGACCCTCTTTCTTCACAGAGACATTCTAACCCACACTGTTGACTCGAGTCTCTCCTCTCTCAGGAACTATCCCTTCTGTTAACTCTCTCCTTTGAGTTAAGCCAAAGGCCACACATAAACTTACCCTGCATGGCAGGACTTAGAGTGAGAGGAATCACATGGGAAGCCAGGAATATATTGGAACAAGCCCTGGTCCTATCTGTCTCTCATTCCATGAGTCCAGAAAACAACTGAAGAATTGCAAAGCAGATTTGCTACTGTGCGAGTCCTGTATCAAAGAACGCCTCTGTCTCTTCAGATTGTAGCCTCTCTATCATGGTCTCTCCCTGACTTCTTCTCATCCTTCTCCAGAATTTGGGAGTCTCCACTGCTCAGAGCAGCCAAGGAAAATGATCTCTGTACCCTTAAGAGACTTCAGATGGACCAGAACTGTGACTTTCAACAAAGAGGTGAGATCAGACTTGATGGGATAGAGGTGGGCTTTGGGAAGGGACGATTTCAGAGGAGCCTTCTCCTTGAAGTAGTATGCCAAGTGTTTGCTATTCTTCCCTTATTTTACTCCAGGAGCCCTGGGAGAGACGGCCCTGCATGTAGCAGCCCTCTATGACAACCTGGAGGCTGCTATGGTGCTGATGGAAGCTGCCCCCAACCTGGTCACAGAGCCCTTTCTGTGCGAGCCATTTGTAGGTGAGGAGTCTTCTCGGGAATTCAAGGTGGAAACAGATCCTGGGCAGGAGCTACCATTTCTGAAATGCACATATGTCGGTTGGGCTCAGGGAAGTGATGGAAGACTCCCATGATCTGGGAGAAATATGCGTCCGAATCTGGCTTTTAGCGTCCATGATTTCCATTAGCTATTTTGTACGTCTCTCTCAGTCTTATGCTCCCTGACACCATGCATCTCTCCCTCTCCTCTGCCCCTCTCTGTAGCACTAGGCCAATTATATTTATAGCAATCCCTTAATAGATGTGGGAGAGAAACACTGATCCAGGAGCCTGAGAGATTAACTGTCTTCAGTCCCAGGCTACTCTGCAGAGCCTAGGCTAGAAGCTTATGTGAAGAGCTATCAAGGACCTTCTTCCATGAGGGACCCTGGAGTTCCTATAGCCCAGATAGAACTGTGATTCATAGCTTTCTCCGGCCCAGGTCAGACTGCCCTGCACATTGCCATCATGAACCAGAATGTGAACCTGGTACGAGCTCTGCTTACCCGTGAGGCTAGTGTCTCTGCCAGAGCTACAGGCTCAGCCTTCCACCGCTGTCCCCACAACCTCATCTACTATGGTGAGAGCCAGGGCCATGTTGGGAGGAAGGGGAGGTGGGAAACAGTACATGGGGCAAAAGGAGGGTGGACTAAGGAGGACCTAGCCCTCAATTCCATTTAAGCCCCTTCTAGGACTTAGAGTCAGAGGCCAATTCTCTCTTCAACATTTGGTACTGTCCTTTCCATTGCTGAGCAGGTGCTCCCAAGCCTCAAGCTGAGATATGGAAGGAGGAAGCAGTTGT
The DNA here is from genome assembly GCA_009823505.1 of Rhizomys pruinosus. Taxonomy (NCBI): domain Eukaryota; kingdom Metazoa; phylum Chordata; class Mammalia; order Rodentia; family Spalacidae; genus Rhizomys; species Rhizomys pruinosus. Next base: position 712,810 of record VZQC01014903.1, on the reverse strand, counting down.
AGGCTGCAGAGTGAGCATCCCTCTCTCTCGTTTTGTAATCCTGCTATCTGTCACGAATCTCCTTGTGTCCCCAGGGGAGCACCCTTTGTCCTTTGCTGCCTGCGTGGGCAGTGAGGAGATTGTGCGACTGCTCATTGAGCATGGAGCTGACATCAGGGCCCAGGACTCCTTGGGTAAGAACTGGGATGATGAGGGTGTGTTGGATGATGAGGGCATGTTGGATGCTCTCTCTCTCTGTGTGTGTGTGTGTGTGTGTGTGTGTGTGTGTGTGTGTGTGCACTATATGCTGGGATAGGGACTGGGACCCATGGAGGCATTAGACTTGTGACCAAATAGCAGCCACTTTTCTCCCCAGGAAACACAGTGCTGCACATCCTAATCCTGCAGCCCAACAAAACCTTTGCCTGCCAGATGTACAACCTGCTGCTGTCCTATGATGGAGGGGACCACCTGAAGCCTCTGGAACTTGTTCCAAACCATGAGGGGCTCACCCCCTTCAAGTTGGCTGGCGTGGAAGGCAACACTGTGGTGAGGCCTCAGCCCTAAGATCTCTCTTTAATGACCTTTCTCTTTTTTCCTACCTCGTCACTAGTGTGAACAACTGACTTTGTACATAGGCGTCCTCATGGACCAACTTCTTACACACTGGCTGTCCATGCTTTTCTGTGTTTCCTCAGATGTTTCAACACCTGATGCAGAAGCGGAAGCATATTCAGTGGTCATACGGACCGCTGACATCCACCCTCTACGACCTCACAGAGATAGACTCCTGGGGAGAGGAGATTTCCTTTCTGGAGCTTGTGGTTTCCTCCAAGAAGCAGGAGGTACGAACATCCCAGAGGGGCTGGGACCTTCATGTGAGGGACTTAGTGTTGACCCTGAACTTTTTCTATCTGCTAAGATCTTGGCCATAATAGACAGAGATCAGTCTTCAGGAACCCATGGGAACAAATGCCATCAACACTCATCTTCTGAGTCCACTCTCCTCTTGCTTGGATCTATCTCATTCTCATATTATAGACGAATATTCTTTTTTTTAATTTATTCTTATATGTGTATTAATGTACTGTCTGCATGTAGGATTGTGCACCCATGTCATGCAATGCTGTGGAGGTCAGAAGAGGGTGTCCGATTCCCCCGGAACTGGAGTTAAAGACAGTTCTCAGCTGCCATGTGGTGCTGGGGATCGAACCCCAGTCCTCTGCAAGAGCAGTCAGCACTCTTAACTGCTAGGCCATCTCTCTAGCCCCTAGATGAATATTCAAACTTGCAGTCACTTTCCTCTTTCCCTCCCTCTCTCTCCCTTCCCCTCCCCTTCCTCCCTTCCATCCTTCACAATATTGAGTACCTGTTTTACCCCAGATATTACACAAGGAACCAAAGTGCAGATATAGGTGAAACACACTTCCTATCAGACAATTTCTTCAATTTAGCCTCTCTGTGCTCAAAAATGGCATTGGAGTGCAGCGTGTTCAGCGGTAGGACTGCGCACCGTGGGTAGGGACAGCAAAGTACAGGTGTAGTCAACTTGGCATCGGTGGGACAAAGAGGATGGCAGAGAGGAGCTGCTCTTCCTGGGCCCTCAGAGAGGAGTTGGGTGTCACTGGGAGGAAGAAAGATGGTAGTTTTACACTGAAGTTTTGAGCAATGAAACAACCCAGAGATCATTCAGACAGCAATGGACCGAATGACCCAAGAGAAAGGGGACGTGGTTGAAGACTGGAGTAGAAAGGAGAAAAATGCCTCCAGCTTGCAGGAGCCTCCAGATAGTGGCAGAATCCAGTTTTGTTGATTATCTGCTGTATGACAATTTCCAACTGTTATAAAGCCATAAAGGATGGAAGATTATTAACTGTAATGAACCGAAGAGAGATTTAACAGCCAGTTTGTGTGATTCTGGAACAGTCCAGGAACCACATAAGCTTTGAACAGGTTTTCTATGAATAAAAAAACCCAAGTTCACTATGCAGATTTTGCTACAATACATCCTTAGTATTTGATAATCAGGTATTGGTAGTTGTCAATATTCTCCTATGGGTTTTGTGTGTTTGTGTGTGTGTATGTGTGTATGCGTGCATTGCCTGCATGTGTGTAAATGCAACCATGTCAAGTAATGCCTGTGGAGGTCAGAAGTCATCATCGGATCCCCTGGAACTGGAGTTATGGATGGTTGTTAAGCCACCATGTGGGTGCTGGGAACCGAATCCGGGTCCTCTGCAGGTGCAGCCAGCGCCCTCTCTCCAGCCCCTCTCACCCGTGTTTCCCCTCCCTGATGCTGAGTGTTCAGCTCTGTTACCACCCTTGCAACTGTCACCCTTGGTTCCATCTGAAGAACAGGGCTTATCCATCTTATGGCAAAAATAGACTGCTTGGGCCCCTTCTCTTCCTGTCCTAAATTGTTAAGCTTGTCTGGAACCCTTCTCTCTCCTTCCCGCCTCAGCGGAAAAGATTTCTTCTGCTAACGGCCAGTCCCTCTGCCTGGCTTTGAATCTGCCCCTTCCTAGCTTTCAGATGCCTCATCCCAGCCATTTTCCTCTCTCGTTTGCATCTTGCTGTTTACGTCTATCAGAGCACTATCCCATCTGGCTTAGATTATTGCCACAGCCTCCTACCTCCTGCACTGCTTTTCTTCAGGCTAACAATATTCTTAGAGGCAATGGGACTGTTTCCTTACTTGGATTTCTCAATTGCTTTCATTACATTCAGAAAAAGAAAACAAATTCCCCACCTTGGCATCCATAGTGCACTTGCTTTTATGTATTTCACCCATACAATTTCCACCAATCTGAACAGATTCCCCCATGTTCCCAAGTATGTCTCATCTGTAAATGGAAATTGCTTCTCAACCTTCCTACCTAGTCACTGCTGTCACCTTGTGCAATAATCTTGCCTAACTTTAATTCAACTATTAAAAATTTGGTGGTGCAGTATACATTGTATTTACTTCTGTGGTTCTATCTTTGTAGTACTAGTATAAAATTAGCATATAATAGAAATTACTAATTGCCTGTCAAGGAAATGAATGATTTCAGTGGTAGTTACTGCATAAACTAGCATATAATAGAAATTACTAATTGCCTGTCAAGGAAATGAATGATTTCAGTGGTAGCTTCCATCCAGCCTCTCTGGACACCTCAACACTGCTCACCATATTGCTTACCGTGCACTTACTCTCCTTCTGTGGCAGGCTCGCCACATCCTAGAACAGACCCCAGTGAAAGAGCTGGTGAGCTTGAAGTGGAAGAAATATGGAAGACCCTACTTCTGCCTCCTGGGTGCCATATATGTTCTCTACATGACCTGTTTCACCATGTGCTGTGTCTACCGCCCCCTCAAATTATGTGGTGGCAACTCCACAAATTTTCACAAGAAGGTCATCAAGGAGCAGAAATCACTACAGGTAATTCTCAAAAGGGATGAAAGGGAATGGCAGGAAAGGAAGATGGTTCTGCAGACCACACTGATGCTGTCTAGGAAAGACACTGCCTACCGGCTCCAGAAGGGCAGGTTCCTAGTTACTGGGGTAGGAATTGGGCATAAGATAAGGTGAACAGAGATGGAACCTTATGAGTAAGCACATTTGTCCAGAGAGCTATAGGTTTTCCCATAACACTTTGTAAAACAGCACTCGGTTTTGCTATTCTTGTGCATTTACGACATTCCATGCAATTTACATAGGACCAGCTCTTCTTTGTAGTGGGCTGTCTGACCATCTGTTGGAAATTCTGCAGAAAGATGCTTGAACTGGGTGGCAGGTTGAGATGAATCACTTCTGAGGTCTTCTTACTGCTGTAGCCTGCTGTTCTGTGGTGTCCTGCAGCAGTCTAGAATAGTAAAAAGAGCCGAGTAGAGGTGTGGAGTGGATGTAAAATGATGCTGAAGGGAGCAAGCCCTCCTTCGGTTGTAGGGAAATGACATATTTTACCAGTATAGTAATGTTTGGGGGGGTAATTTATGGAATACTAAAAGCCATGCCTTATCAAATGGCTAAAAATAGTCCCAAAGGGCTACAGACATAAGGACAGAAGGAAACAAAATGAATCTGCAAGGGAAGTAAGACCTAGGTGACCGGACATCTACAATCTATGCAGGACAGGACAGCCCTAGAGTGTGTCAAGGATAGAGAAGGGGGTGGTGTTGTGGGAAGCAAAGTATAAAGTTCCTATAATTATCAAGCAAAAACATTGAGTTACTTGAGTTGGGGCAAAGTCATAGGCAGAGAAGAGCGACAAGGACTCCCCAAACTAGATAAAGATGCACTTTCCCCATTTCCATTCTCTTTCCTATTTTCTCTCTCTCTCTCTCCTTTTCCTTTCCTCCACTCTTTTCTACATACAAGTATGTGTGGTATATGATATATAAGATCTGAGTTTTATATATAGTTCATACTACGTAGAACATGTCATATAACTAAAGTCACATAATGACTTTAAGATGCCTCATTATACAGCCATAAAAGTTATTCTGAGGCCAGCCGTGGTGGCGCACACCTTTAATCCCAGCACTCGAGAGGCAGAGGCAAGTGGTGGATCTCTGTGAGTTCAAGGCCAGCCTGGTCTACAGAGTGAGCTCCAGGCCAGCTAGGGTTACAGGGAGAGCCTGTATCAAAAATGCCAAAACAAAAGTTATTCTGAGAAAGAGATATGAGAGAGAGAGAGAGAGAGAGAGAGAGAGAGAGAGAGAGAGAGAGAGAAACAGAGACATTGATCTCTCACAAAGCACAAGCTAGAAGATGATACCAGCAGCATTATCAGAGACAGATACAGGTACTCAGAGGAAGTTAGTTTCCATGGATACCAGTCTGGGCTTGGAAGTTTGGGCCACATTAAGGCAACAAAGTCATGTAGGAGATGATGATGACATTAAATCATGAGGAGAGTGAAGGAGTAACTAGTAGCGGACATGTAGCAGTAACATGTACAAGACAAATATCCCATTGGCTTTGGCTCTGTGTCCTCCAAAATATTCTTTCCTAATCCTTGTCTCACACCAATGTTGGAGATATTGCATATCACCAGTGTGACTAGGGTTCTGCCCTATCTATATTTGGGTGGTGCTGAGCAATTATTACTAAGTCTCCTAAGTGTATTTTTCATTGAGGCAGGACTAATGATATATAAACGCATATCTTTGACCCAGATAGTCTACATTAGGTTTAAAAGGTCCCTTTCCTTTGTCTCAGGACCAAGACAAGCTCAAGTACAGCTCAGTGCCCCACTCTCCCTTCCTTTAACTTCCTTGCTCCTTTGCTTTTTGTTTAAGTCAGTCATTCTGGACAAGACAGAAGACACTTGACAGTAAATATTCTTTTCTTAGGCTGAAATATGGAAAAAAGTAGTAAGGAATTTAGATACTAATCAACACATGATAGATCTCTATCCTTTGGCGTTAATTTTCAAGCCTTGGTCCTGGGTTTCTGAAATGTTCTGAGTTCTTTATATAGCAATAAGACAGCATGGAGATGAGGAGCTCCCAAACTTAGCACCACAATTTGAAAGATTCTGCTTTCATAGTGTATCTTTTTTTGATAATGGGAAATTCTCTTTTTACTACTTTCTTATTCTTTAAAAGTCTCAGAAATATAAAAATAAACAAATATGGAGTTTTGTCTTGAATGTAGTTGATGATCATGTAGTTACCCTGGAGAGCTTCTACATAAACAAATGGATACTTTAATAACCAATGAAAATTATTAGCACTGGAAGCAGAGGGCTCCTAGTTCTTCCAAGATTTCCATTTTGGATCTTTTAGAGTCTGTGAAAACCACTGGATTCCATGACCTTGAAGAGCTCTTCTTCATTTGTGGAATTTTATGAGAATAGCCCTGTAACAGCATGCCTGGACATTTGGGATGAAGGGAAACAAAATCCTCTATTTACATGAGGCAGCATAAAGTACACAAAAGCTGATCCATGCAAGGCTGGAGTTAATTTATCTCTTTTCAAATGTGGGAACATCATGGTATCTCTGTGATGCTCCCCTGTTCAGCCATAGAAGTCACGTTTGTCGAGGGTTTTACCAGAACTCTATTAAATAGAATTTCCTCCTTTATCCAGTTTCCAGCTGGTTCAGGCACACCGACATGAAGTGTAGTTTAGATTCTTAGGTTTCCAAGTCATTGAAAAGCTCAAAGTCAGGAAGTCATGCTCCTTGGATTTTAGTACTAACTCTGAAATTAAATAGTAACATAGAACTGGTAGGTCTCAGCCCTTCTAGATCTGTGGAATTTACCTAAGACTCTGTGTTAGAGACTTGGTAAAAGACAAGTTAGTAAAAGACAAGTTCACATGCAATAATCCAAAAAAAAAAAAAATCAGAATGTAATGTGTGAATTAGAGGTCTGGCTTTGGTATTTCGAAGAAACTCAGGAGTGTCACTAACATTCATCTAAGGTTGAGAACGCTCAGATTCTATTCTTAAGATTTACTCAGGATTTCTAATCATAGGCCCACCACTCCGGTCATTTAGGTTTCTGGTGTGTTTTTTGGCATAGGGTATTGGCTAATACTGTTCATCAGAACTGGGCATAGTGGTACATGCCATTAATGCCAATACTCAAGTGGCTGAGGGTGAAGGATTATTATAACGTGAGGCCTGCCCAGGTTACATATAGAGCACCATGCTAGCCAGAGCTATGTAGAAATATGCTGTTTGTCTCTTAGAAAAGAGTCTCTCAATCTCTCCTTTGCCCTTTTCTTTTCTAGAAATAGTTCACTGTTTTCATTCATTAAACAAATAATATTAAACACTATTATGGGTGATAGAACAACCATGGGCTGAGCAAAACATGTTATAGATAGCAATCTAGCCTAAGGGTTTATAGACTGATGTACATTAACCAAATGAGCATATGAACAGATGTTCATTAAAATTGCTTATCATTAACATTTTCCCCTTGGTGAGAAAAAGGGCATAGAGAGTATGGCAGGGGCCAGGTTCCTTTGTGGGACAGAGAAAGAGTCTGAATAATCCTGTTCTCTGATCTGACATGTAGGTGAACTGTAGATGCAAAGGATTTCAGATAGGGAGGAATGAATCTATAAAGAATCTAAGGCAGGAAGATCCTTTTCAAGGTCTAGGAAATAGAAAAAGTTTGACTAGAACACAAGGAACTGAGCTAGGTACTTCCAGGTGAGGCTATGAAGGCAGATGCTTCCCAGACTCCATAGGCCATTCCAGGCCAGATTCAGTATTACATACTTTATCCTCGGGCTAGCAAAATGCTCAGTTTTAAGTAAGGTGCAGACTAGTGTGGAACACTCTATGTAGTTTATGGCAGCCTCCGACTCTTGATAATCTTCTCAGCCTCTTGAGCGGAGGGCTTGAAGGCATGTACCACCACACCTGGTTTTAATGATGGATATTAATCAAAACCCTCATGAAAAAGAGTGTACCAGGTTGCATAACAGTTAAAGGGACTAAAAAGATATGGAGAAACATACCAAGTGTTCATTTCAGTTTAGCAACCAAGAGATAATGGTGTATTAGTATAGTGATGTCATGGGGAGATGGTAGGGAAGAGTTGGCACCAGGAGATATACTGACATAAAATCATCATTCTGTGTGACAGATTAGATATGGAGAGTGAGGGATAGGACAGTTCTAGGAATTACATACAGGTTTTCATCCAACTTAAGCCATCTCTTCTACACTGGTACAGCCAGTGGGATTATACAACATATAATTTTCCCTCATAAATTCTAGACAACCCAGAATACCATAGCTATTTGAAAACCCAAATGATTTCCAATTCTGTACAACTCTTAGTTCAAAGGTTCTAACCAACTCCTTGTAGAGCAATTCACAGCAAATTAAAGAAAAGGAAAAGGGTGAAAAGAAACAGTTGGTAATAATCATTTCTACCAAGTGGCTATGACAGACACTTTGAACACATTTATGAGACTTTGGAAAGACTGCTAAATTAAGCTGAAGTTTCTGGGAGTAAGGCTGGGATAGGACCGAGAGAGTACATTTTTAACAAGCTACTGGGTAAAGATGATCTGATTCTGTAGACCATTCTTTACATGGCAAAACATTAAACCATTTAATCCTCTTTCTACTAGTCATTAAAATTACTGTCATTGAAACAATGGTGAATATAATGTCAAGTGATATTTAGTACTTTGGCAAAGACATTTAGGTAGTGGAGTTCAGTTGTCTATCACATAGAACCTTGAACTATACATACAAAGATATAAAATTTCTTCCTCTAGAGTCATGTGAGATCTTAGTCTTTTTTTTTTCATAGTAAATACATTACACAAGGAAATAATGTCTTCAGATTTTGAACTAGCCAGTACCCAACCATATTCACCTCTGTAAACCAGTACTTGTAAAGAGGAGAGGCCCTGAGTGGTGGGTGGGAGATCAGGTACGAATACTTCTCCTTCCCAGCTACTGAGCTACTCTCTTTCTTCTAGTTTTCATAATCATCAGTCTTATTTAATACCATTATTCCATTACATATAAACTAAGTCACAGAGCCAAGCTCTGGCTACTTGCTACTTGAAAGTTAATATGGAGGAGAGTTGATGGAAAGAAAATGAGTTTTTAAGGCCCCAATATCCTTAGAAGAGGAAGGGGCTATTCTCCTTCTCTGGGTGTGCTTGGGTCCGTAAGAGGATTGGTGTTTAATTGAAATTTTGTGAACTTCATACAATAGATCTTGATCATATTTAGATCCCCTCCCCTTTCTGTACCACCCTATATCCACCCCCAGATGTCAGTCATTCTGTCATATGTGTCAAAGTCTATCAAGCCAAGTTCATGTTCCCAAATGTCCCTCAGTGTGAGTCCATCTTCTGGAGCCTGCTTAATCTATCTAGTGTCACACTTTAAAGACCAATTCTGCCTCTCCCAGTAGTCATGAATTGCCAGTAGTTCCTCAGTTAAGATTATGGCTTCTGCCGGGCGTGGTGGCGCATGCCTTTAATCCTAGCACTCGGGAGGCAGAGGCAGGCGGATCTTTGTGAGTTCAAGGCCAGCCTGGTCTACAGAGCGAGTTCCAGGCCAGCTAGGGCTACAGGGAGACCCTGTCTTGAAAAGACAAAAAAAAAAAAAAAAGATTATGGCTTCTTACCCATTTCACTGTTTCTATGCTGGGTTTTTGTCTGTCTTGAGCTTGATATCGTGCAGGCCGACACCATCGCTCTAAGGTCATATGAGCAATATCCGAGCCATCTAGAAACCTGTTCCCTTGTGATCATTCAATACACCTGGGACTTACAGTATTTCTGCCCCCTCTTCCGCAATGGGCCCTGAACCCTGGGTGCGTGAGGTTTGATATAGGAGTCCTATCCAGGGATATGCATTCTGCAACTCTTTGACCACTTGTTTCTTTCTGTGTTAATCACTGTCTGTTGCATGAAGAAGCTTTGCTGGTGAGAATTGGGAGTTGCATTAATGTTCTGCCTCCTGTACTATGTTCCTTGAGCTTTAGATGTAGAGGTAACATTATAGATGTGTCACGTAGGGCTGAGCTTCTCACAAACACTTGTTATCTGTGTTTGACCAGTTGTGGTACTCTGTAATAATTTCCATCTGTTGCAACAAAGAAGCTTCTTCGATGAGCAGTAAGAGGTACATTTGTCTGTAAAGATGAGGATGCATATTTAGATATTTAGACTATGATAAGAATGTATGTTGGTCTAGGGATGTGGAAAAAGTAGGTTTTCCTTTAGGATCTATGACCTTTCCAGCCATGTGTATTTGGCAACGCTTACAGTACCACAGAAATTCCCTCCCATTGAGCGAGCCTTACTTCCAATTAGAGAGTTGTTGATTACCTCCAAGATAAAAGTGCCACTACTGCACCAGTAGGGATAGTTTGCTGGGCAAATTGTGTTTATTGGGCTTTGCAGCTTCACAGCTGGGTAGGACCATTGATTGGTTTCTCCCTTGGCAGCTTGCGTAGTATCCTCTGATACCCTGAGAGCTAGTCCTCAGGGACAAGGTTCCAGGTCAGTTCCAGCTCAATTACTCCAAGTCTGTGTCTGAAGTATGTCCTGTCTTTGTTCAAGTTCTAGGAGACAATCAAGGGGTGTGGCAATAGTCTGTGTTATTTTGGGAGTCTCTTTTGACTACCCTGACCAACAACTTGAAGGCAGGTTATACGGCTTTCAGTCTCTCTCTCTCTCTCTCTCTCTCTCTCTCTCTCTCTCTCTCTGTAGGATTTTGAACTACTTCATTTTTCTCTTGTTTTTCACATCACCTGTTTTTATATCTCCTTTCACTCCCCCTATATAACTCTCCTTCCCCCATCCCCAATTAAAGCACCTCCATTTCCCCCTTAATAACACCTGTCTCCTACTATCCCCCTCATTCAGCTCCTTCTTCCCCTTTACCCACCATGGTTCCTTTCCATTTTCCTGGATCCTACAGTTACATAAGGACATATACTCATGTATAAGGATTTGGAGCTAAGATACACAAATGAGACAAGAAATACATTGCTCATTTTTCATTTCTTATTGTAAAAAAAAAAACCCAAAAGCAACATGGCTGCCCAGGTATCTCTACAGCAGAATGAGTTCTTTGTGTATATGCCAAACAGTATATTAGGTGGCAGATTCATTTAGAGTTTTTTAAGAGTTCTCCACATGGTTGTATCAGTTTGCAGCCCTCCAGCAGTGAATCAGTGTCTCTTTTTCCCACATCCACTCCAGTATTTGTTGTCATTTGTTTGGATATTAACCATTCTGACTGGGGTAAGATGAAATCCTAAAGTGGTTTGATTTGCATTTTACTAATACCTAAGGACACTGAACACTTTTTAAGGTTTCTTAGCCATTTCCAAGTCTTCTTTAGAGAGCTCTTGTTCAGAGTCAGCGTGCTTTTTTTTTTTTTAATAGGTCATAGGTTTCCTTTATTCTTTGTGTTCTTTGTATATTCTGTATATTAATCTGTCAGATGTATACCTTCCGCTTCACTTGAGTGGTTGTTTCCTTTATTGTGTGCTTGTATAGGGTACAGCCTATGTTTTTCAGCATTTCCAGCTTTAATTGAGGTCTTTGATCTATTTGCAGCTGACTTTTGTACAGGATGACAGATATGGTTCTGATTTCATTCTTCTACATGCGGATATCCAATTTTGCCAGCACCATGTGCTTCCTCCAGTGTGTGTTCTTGGCACCTTTGTCTCATACAAGGTGGCTTTAACTGCATGCACTCTGGTTTTGGTCTTCTATTTGTTCCAGTGGTCTACAAGTGTTTGAGCAACATCATGCTGCTTTTATGAGTATAACTCTGTAACATAGCTTGGGATCTACTGTGACAATCCCACCAGCATTGGTCTTTGTGCTCAGAATTGCTTTGGCTCTCTGGGGCTTTTTATGTTTCCAGATGAATTTTATGACGGATTTTTCAGTTTCTGTGAAGAATGTCCTGGGGATTTGGATTAGGATTGCATTGAATCTGTAAATTTCTTTTGGTAGGATGATCATTTTCATAATATTTATTCTGCCAAATTCTAAGCACAGGAGGACTTTGCATTTAATTGTGTCTTCGAACTCAATATCTTTCTTCAAAGATTTAAAATGTTCATTGAAGAGGTCTTTAATGACGTTGATTAGGTTTATTCTGAAATATATTCTTGAGGCTATTTTGAATGGAATTGTTTCCATGAATCCTTCTTCTGATTGTTTGTCATTGGCATACACAAAGTCTACTGATTTTTTGTAAGTTGATTTTGTAACATGACACTTTTCTAAAAAAGTGTTGATCATTTCTGGAAATTTTTGGATGGAATTTTTGGTATATCTTAAGTATAACATTGTATCTTCTGCAAACAGGGATAATTTGACCACTTTTTTTTCCAATTAGGACACCATTAATTTTTTTCTCTTGTCTTATTGCTTTAGATAGAGTTTCAAGCAACATATTGAACGTTATTAGGGATAGTGGACAGCCTTGTCTGGAACATGATTTTAATGAGAATGCTTCAAGTTTTTCTTCATTTAGAATTATATTGACTGTACATTTATTGTATATAGTCTTAAATATATTGCAGTATGTTCCCTCCAGTTCAATTCTCTCCAGAACTTTTATCATAAATTTATGTTGGATTTTGTCAAAGGCCTTTTCTATGTCAATTGAGATGATCATATGATAAGTTGAGTTTATTATTTATATGATTTATTGCATTTATCAACTCATATGTAATAAACCATCCCTACATCTCTAGAATAAAGCCAACTTGATTATGGTTGGTAATCTTTTCATGTGTGTCTGAGAATTTTTATATCCATGTTCATTAGGGATATGGGCCTATAGATTTTTTGTTTTTTGTTGTACCTGTTTTGGGGGTTAGAGTAATAGTGGCCTCAAAGAAGTTCTTTGGGAGTTCTCCTTCTGTTTCTATCTTTTTGAATAATTTAAGTAGAATTGATTATAGATATTTAAAGTTCTGGCCGGGCGTGGTGGCACACGCCTTTAATCCTAGCACTTGGGAGGCAGAGGCAGGTGGATCTTTGTGAGTTCAAGGCCAGCCTGGTCTACAGAGTGAGTTCCAGGACAGCCAGAGCTACAGGGAGACCCTGTCTCAAAAAGACCAAAAAAAAAAAAAAGTTCTGGTAAAATTCTGCTGTAAATTCATCTGGACCTGGGATTTTTTTCAATCAGGAGGTTTTATATTACTATTTTGATTTCTTTATTTGTAACAAGTCTGTTTAAACTGTTGATCTCTTCCTGGTTAAACTTTGATGGTTCCACTGCATTTAGAAATTCATCCATTTCTTTTAGGTTTTCTAAAGTATTCCTTTATAATATTCTGGATCTTTTTGGTATCTTCTGTGTTGTGATATTTCTTCTTTCACGTCTGATTTTGTTGATTTGGACTTGTTCTTTATTTTGGTTAACTGGGCTAAGGGACTATCTATACTGTTTATCTTTGCAAAGAACCAGTTCTTTGATGCCTTGATTCCTTGTATTGTTTTCTTTGTTTCTGTTTCATTATTTCTCCTATTTATTCTCACTTCCTGGGTTTGGGTTTTGTTTGTTCTTGAGCTGTGCCATTAAGTCATTTATTTGAGTTCTTTCTGATTTTTTTAATATAGGTACTTAGAGGTATAAACTTTCTCCTCAAGACTGCTTTTAAAGTGTCCTGATGGTTTGGCTGTGTTATAATATAATTTTCATTTGGCTACAGGAATGCTTTCATTTCTTTCTTGATTTCTTGATCCATTCATCATTCAGGAGTGTGTTGTTAATCTCCAGGAATTCATGTATTTACTAAAGCTTCTTTATATTTTAAGCTTTATTATTACATTGTGGTATGATAGAATACATGCAATGAGTTCAGTTTTATTTTATATTTGTTGAGAGATTTGTGTGAGTGTGTGTGTGTGTGTGTGTGTGTGTCCCAGCATGTGGTCTATTTTATAGAAAATGTCATGGGCTGCTGAGTACAATGTGTATTCTTTGGTTCTTGGGTGGAATATTCTGTAGAGTTCCATTAAGTCCGTTTGATGTATGATGTATGATATAACTTGATTCAGATATTTATCAATTTATCCTTTGTCCAGTTGACCTGACTACTGGAAAAAATGGGGCACTGAAGTCACCGACTATTACTGTGTTGGAGTTAATCTGTGTTTTAAGTCCTGTGATATTGTTTTTATAAGATTGGGTGCCCCACAATTTGGTGTGTACATGTTTATGTAGTATTTTCTTGGTTGATCGTCTCCATGATAAGAATGAAGTGACCTTTATCTCCTCTTATTAATTTTAATTTTGATGTCTATTTTGTCACATATTAGATATTAAATGTCAGATGTAGATATTCGAGAATCACAATGATTGTTTCTTCTTTCTTTTTTTCTTTCTTTCTTTTTTTCTTTCTTTCTTTTTTTTTTTTTTTCTTCAAGACAGGGTCTTCCTGCAGCCCCAGCTGTCCTGGAACTCACTCTGTAGTCCAGGCTGGCCTTGAACTCATAAAGATCCGCCTGCCTCTACCTCCCAAGTGCTAGGATTAAAGGCATGCGCCACTGACCGGCACACAATGATTGTTTCTTAGTACTATTTGTTTGAAATATTTTTTTTATCCTTTTACCCTAACGTGGTGACTATCCATCCATGAAGTTAAGATGTTTCTTGTAGGAAACAAAAAGATTGATTTTGTTTCTTAATCTATCTATTCAATTGGCCTGTGTCTTTTGTCTAGGGAGATGAAGCCATTGATATTTAAACAGCTAAATGCAGAAAAAGCCTTCCACAAAATCCAGCATCCCTTCATGCTTAAAGTCCTAGAGGGAACTGGACTGGAGGGATCATTCCTCAACTTAATCAAAGCCATATACAAGAAACCAACAGCCAACATCATCCTAAATGGAGAAAAGTTGGAAGCATGATGAGCATTGGTTACTGTCATTTTACTTTCTGTCTGTGATGTTAGTCCCATTTTGTGTTTCTATAATTATACATTCATTTAGTTTTTAAAATTTTTTTTCTGGGTATGGTAATTCTTTTCTTCAATCTTTTGCATTGTTTTGAGTATTCTCTATAGGGCTGGTTTGGTGGACATGAATTCTTTCAGCTTATTTCTGTAACAGAAGATTTTTCTTTCCCCTTTGACTATGATACACAGTTTTTGCTGGGTAAAATATTCTGTGTTGGCACCTATGATTATCTAGAACTTGTAATACTTTGCTCTAGGCTCTTCTGGCTATTAGAGTTTGCATTGAAAAGTCATCTGTAATTCTGACAGGTTTTCCTTTGACTTGTTTTTCTCTTGTAGCTTGCAGCTTTCTTTTGTACATTCTCTTTGTTTTGTACATTACATGCTATGCCATGGGAAGCTTCTCTTCTGGTCCTGCCTATTTGATGTTCTATGTGCTTCTAATGTCTGTATAGATATGTCTTTCCTTAATTTAAGAAATTTTTCTTCTGTAATCTTGTTGAAGATCTGATCAATGCCATTGACCTGATATTCTTTTTCATCTGTGTCTATGATCCATAGATTTGGTCTCCTATTGTGTTCCACATATCCTGAATATTCCATTTCTGTCCTTTAAATTTTGTTTTCTTATTATTTGATTGAGCAGCCCGATTCTTCAACTCTATCATTCAGTCTTGATATTCTGTTTTCCATTTGCTTTATTCTGCTCATCAGTCTTTCTCCTGTCCTTTCTGTTGGCTTAGTGAGCTTTTTTTCAATTCCATCTTCATTTTGGCTTGAGTTTTCTTAAATATTTCTGTCTCTTTCATGAATTCACTTTAAAATTTTGTGTCCTGAGGTTTTTTCTGGGTAGTTCCTACTATAGAACACTTCTATAGGACTGGTGGAATTTGAGATGTATTATCTTGGTTTTTCATATTATTTATTTTTCTTTTGGCTTGGGCACATGGATTCTTTTGGTTGGTTGTATGTCTGATGTGAACTTCTAGTCTGCCTTTGTTGAGCTGAAGTTTGATTCTGATTTTATTGTTGATGTAGCTTGTTTGTTTTCTGGTTAGATGTGAATAGTTAGCTCATTTATGCGTTTTGAGTTTTCATTGGAGGAACCGGGTGCTTCAAACAAGTTAGACAGGAGCTTTCCAGCAGGGCAAAGAGCCCTATGCTCAAGTTTAAGGTGATGGTCCCAAAACAGAGGGATGGAGAGCTGAATGGTGGGATCTGGCTAACTCACCTAGGTAGTCAGCATTTTCTGGCAGTTGCTATAGGAAGAGGCTTTGGCTTAAGAAGGGCCGATGGGAACAATGGTGGGGTGTCAGGGGGCACATTTCTGATTAGCTAATTAGAGAAGATGTGAGCCCTGGAACAGCATGGACTTGGCCTAGTTTCAAAGCAGTATGACTGGGTTTTATAAGGTACAGAAGACAATGGACAGGAAGGCTATGTACTAGTAGAATTTTGTTAGGTAGAGTCTTCATCATCCAGGGCATGTGTTTCTATTTTCCTTATTCTCTCATCAGAAAATTACAATGGATCCTGACTTTCTAGGGCTAGTTCTTGTTAGACATGAATGCTGTTATCGTATGAGTTAAACTTCACGCTGATTTCCAGGATTTGTGTTAGTTGCTGAGTAGAACTAAAGATTAAATGCTGATCACCAGAGGTTCTGGGTTCTGTAACAGTTAACATCTCAACCATTTATGTGTGCTTTCTTTTCCAAACTTATAATATCAAGCAGGGAAATGGGACATGATTTTGTGATGGTCAGAAAAACGCAATGTCAGCCAGCAGTGGGAAGGCTGAGCCAAGATTGTGTGTTCCAGGTCAGCCTGAGCTACATAGCTAAACTCCATATCAAAAGCAAAACCAAAGTCTGGAGGGATGGTTCAGCTGTTAAAAGCACTGGCTGCTCTTGGAGAGGACCTGGGTTTTGTTCCTAACACCCATACGGTGGTTCACAACTGTCTGTAATTCCAATTCCAGGGCATCTGATACCTTCTGATTTCCATGAGCATCATAGACATGTGATGCATTTACATACATGCAGACAAAACACTTATGAACATAAAAAGTTAATAAAAAATTATTTAAAATAGAATAAAATTTTAAGAAGAACAAAATATAACCAAACACAAGAAAAATTTAAGAACTAGAAAGGAGAGGAGGGGACAAAGACAGCTCACGAAGGAGTAGCCACTGTTACATGACTTCTTGGAAGAGCTTTGAAAAGTTCTCCAGTCGATCTTCCTGAGAAAACGCAGTGACTGCATCATACACTGAGAAGGTAACCTTCTCTGAGAACTAGATCTCACCTTCTTTATGGCTCGTAGTCCTTGGGGTCCAAATCATAAATATCTACCATGATTTTTAAAGAAAACAATGAATCATCTAAACTGTCCCAGGATTGTGTGCCAGTTAATTCTGGTGGACTGTCCTGTTTAGTTAGGTCTGATCCATTTAGAGACTCAGAGCAACTTTTCCTTAATTGCCAGAGGGACTGCTTTGCAAGTCTGTGAAGGTCTAGCCTGAGGTTTTCAGTTTGTTCTTGCCTTTCTCCTTCCTCTCTGGTATGGGCTCCTTGCCATGCATACTTAGTCCTTCCAACTCACTGTGCCCAGAATCTTCTGCGCCCTCTCCTGAGCATTTCATTCCAAACAGGAAGCTCACTAGTGTGGTTTCTCAATGAAGTGTAAGTGACCATGGGTGGCGGGGGCATGCTGTTGACAATTGCTAACATTCTAAGTCATGGTCATGTAAAAAATTGTAGTAGTTGTTCTCGGCAAATATTTATTTTTATCTGTCATGTGGGTGCTGGGAATCAAACCCGGGTCCTCTATAAGAGCAGTCAGTATTCTTAACTGCTGAGCCATCTCTCCAGCCCCGGAAAATATTTATTTTTAAAGGAGTGAGGTAGAGTGGCTTTTAAGTTTCTTAATTAGTCAGACTTGTATAGTTGACCTTGATGGAGGGCTCCAGTGATCCCCCAAAGAGCCCAGTTAGCTGCTGTCCTTTCATCTGCTTTCTTCTAAATAGGTTTCTCCATTCCCACGTACTGGTTCATTTCTTTCCCCCTTCCTTCTGAACCTGTCAGATGAAGCTCAATTTCTCTTCTGGCTCTGTCAGCTTGCTTCCTTCTTTCCTTTCTTATTAAATTCATACTTTTCACTGTGTTGTAAATTGTGGATAAAAAGGGAGATGATGTGGCTATCCTCCGGGAGCTTTAAGATCACCCGGGAAATACTGAGTACCCAGATCTTTCAGTGCTCTGGTTGTGGGCTAGAATTACACAGAGACAGCAGGAGTCCCCAGGGGACACACTTGAGTTGGTACAGAGGGGCATGGAAGGGAAGCCCAGAACTATGTTGCCTTGACCTGAAGTCTCTTGAGGAAAGGGTGCATTCTGTTTGAAGCAATGAGTTAACAACATAGAACCCCATGGTCCAGTACGTCTAAAGCCTACACAGAGAATAAGGACACAGGATGCCAGAGTTCAGAGCAGGTAGAGTTTGCTGATCCGGGGTTTGTCTTTTACTCTTATCTCACTCACAACAACCATTTTTAATTAAAAGAACACATATACATGATTATAAAATTCAAATGACAGAGATGTAAAAGATAGAGCCGTAGAAGAGCAAGCATTGCTGGGTGTGGTGGTACATGAGGCCAGCCTGGTCTATCAATGAGTTCTCAGCCAGCCAAGGGCTCTATAGTAAGATCCTGTCTCAAAACAAACAAACAAATGAACAAGCAAAGCAAGCAAAAATGCCATCGTGTCCTGGACACTGTCCTTTCCTGTCTCATTCACTGGAGTCAAGCAGTTTTTACTTTTTCTCCCTTCCTTCCTTCCTTCCTTCCTTCCTTCCTTCCTTCCTTCCTTCCTTCCTTCCTTCCTTCCTTCCTTCC
>VZQC01014903.1:600797-693310 GCA_009823505.1 Rhizomys pruinosus | reverse complement strand
CACACACACACACAGAGAAAGAGAAAAGTTTTTTTCCAAATTTCTATACTTTGTTTACTGAGCTCGAACAACAGAAAAGACGGAGGCCCACAAGAGACCCCCTCAGTGTGCAGCCTGATTTAAAGGAGGGAGCCTCTAGAGAGAGCCAGGCCATCCAGATCCTGTATGGAGTAGAGCTCCACAAAGCTTGCAGTTTCTAGTTGTGCATCTTACAGGTGAATTCCTGCAAGGAAAGAATCTGATGAAAAGGAAAGGAATGAAAAGAAAAGTTAGGGAAATCCCAGTAAGAGAGAGTTTGAGGCCCCTTTGTCCCCAAGTTCCCTGTTTTTCATCTCCACAGGGCATAGCTGTCGCCACTGCTTCACTAACTGGCCTCTAGGGGCCCTCTAATCTCTGCAGCTCTAAAGGTCCTGCACAGTGCCTTTCTCTCTATTTTCTCTCTCTCTCTCTCTCTCTCTCTCTCTCTCTCTCTCTCTCTCTCTCTCTCCCTCTGTCTCAGGTTGCCTATAATGGCCTCCACGTCGTTATGCAGACAAAAATGACCTTGAACTTTCCATCATTCTGCCTCTGCTTCCCAGTTGTTGGAATATACCATAATGCCTGGCCCAGGGCCTTCACTTAACTGAAACTAGAAAGGATTGATGGCATTCTCTAGAGATCCTTAACCAGGAAACAAAGTTTCTAAAAGAATTTGGCAATTTTGTTGCCAAAAGAAGCAGCTTGATTTATTTCTATATTTAAAGTTATTTCTAAAGTTAATATAGTTACTATTTATTCTCCTACTTTCTATGGGAGTCCAGAAAACGAATGGCATATTTTACAATAAGATATAGGTACTATAAGGACAAAAACAATAAAGAAAAATAATTTGGTCCATGAACTGAATTTCAGGAGAGAAGAAAGGAGTCCATGTACTTGCCGGGGCTGAGGACAAATCAAACATAAGAAATAACCAGCAAACAACAAACTCTGCAGCAGCTCAAAGTATGCCTTGACACGATAGAATTATTTGTACAATTTCATGCTGGAATTTGCACATAACTGTTTTCCCAGAGAAAGGTGCAAAATCTTTGTCATATTCTCAAGTGAGGTCATGACTTCAGAGTAGTCAAAAATGATCAGTGGTAAATTCCATTACTACATCTGTGAAATATTATATGAATCAGAGTAAGATGGCCTTTGTTTTATCTTGACCCCAGAATTATACCTCCTACCTGACAGTTCAGGGTAAATGAGGCCCTTCCAGAATATTCAAATCCATACCTAGCCCTATTTCTGTAGTGTTCTATAGTACCAAAGCATAATAAAATTACAATAATACAACTATGGCCTTTGATGGTTTAACAGATGGACTCCAGATACAGTTGTGCTCTTCACAGCTCCAGGAGCCAAGGGAGTCTCCATCTTACAGATGAGATTCTTTAAGTTCTGAGATCTTCAATGACTAGTGCAAGGACCCCTTAGAAATCATAAGTTCCAGGCCCCTTAGTGGATTCTGAATTCTGAGATATGCTTTTTATGTCTTATACCTATAATGAGAGCCACAAAGAGGTTGGAGCAGTTGGGCATTCCCTACAGCTGAAACCATGACGATCTGCTAAGTTCTCTTATTCCCTTGGCATTCTTTGTTCTGTTGTTTGTTTTGTTATTGCATTAGACAATGTCGCCCAAGCTGGCCTTGAATCCTTGGCTCTCCTGTTGTCCAGTTTTAGACTCTGGGATGCTAGAATGTAGAAATATACCACCATGGCCCAGTCTTTCATCTGGTTATTTTAGTGCCTTGAAATGTGTTGCCAGTTGCTTCATACACATGACAGATTATTATGCACAGTCTATACAGAGGAGGTGTCATTGCTAGATAGTAGCTTCAACCAAGAAAACCTTGGACACATAAACATGTTCTGGTCACAGAGTTAGTTGGAATGTCAACTAAAAGGAGGTGATGATGGTAAGAAGAGGGTTTCTTGATCTTGGATATACCTTGACAGCTTTAAACCACTGGCTCTTAAGTTTACAATGCTTCTTATCAGGAAACGTTTCTTTCCTGAACTTCCTCCCAGGAGGCGTATGTGACCTACCAGGATGATATCCGGCTGGTAGGGGAGCTGGTGACAGTCATCGGAGCTGTGTTCATCTTGTTCCTAGAGGTGAGGACTATTGGGTCTGAGGTAAAGCCATCCACTTGAGGCCCCAGACTGAGCTTCAGTCTATATTGTCTGTTTGCTTTATTATTCTGTCCTCAGATCCCAGACATCTTCAGAGTTGGTGTCTCTCGCCATTTTGGACAGACAGTCCTTGGGGGGCCATTCCACATCATCATGTGAGTCTCTCCATCTCCCAGACCCTGACTTTACTTACCATGGGTTCCAGCTGTCCAGTTTACTTTCTGAGGCCTAGACAGCACATGACACTCCAGTGAATTCTGCCTAGCAAACTTGTATCTTTGGGTTTGCATTTTAGGTTTAATGACTTAGCCTGAGTATGTGGTTACCACCTCAGTCACCATTATACTACAGTGGACCTAGAATATTCCCATCCTACAGCTCACATTTGTCTTCTCTTCTTACCCCAGGATCACGTATGCATCTCTTGTGTTGTTGACCATGGTTATGCGACTCACTAACATGAATGGGGAATTGTTGCCCATGTCGATGGCCCTGGTGCTAGGCTGGTGCAGTGTCATGTACTTCGCCCGAGGATTCCAGATGCTGGGCCCCTTCACGATCATGATTCACAAGGTCAGTGCTTTCTCTGGCTCCCCTCTGACTCAGATATAGGATCTTCCTAGATAGAGGATGGGCCCAATGCAAAGAAGGTCTGCTGCTCAGAGCAGAGCTGGCAGAACCACAGGGAACCTCAGATCTGTCAGCAATAGCTACTCGGAGATGGAGGAATCATCCCTCTTTCCCTCTGTGTTTCCTGTAGATGATTTTCGGAGACCTGATGCGTTTCTGCTGGCTGATGGCTACTGTCATCCTGGGATTTGCCTCAGGTAACAACATTACTTCTAGATTATCGGATGAAGATCATGAGAAAGCTTACTCTCCTTCTAGTCCTCATTTGCACTTAAGATCACTGTTCTCATTTCGTATTAGAAAGTGAGTCTAAAAACACTTTTCTCCATAAGATCAGGACCACTCAGTTTGGCCTAAAAGACAGACACATGATTCTGCACCATTGATACTAGTGTTGGTTAACTGTCCTGCAGGTCCTTTTAAAGGAGTACTGGAGAAAGAGGAACATCAAACAGAAAACACTAGAAAGCTGTAGATCTTTTAAAAGCTATCTCAGCAAATGAGGACAAGTACAGTGCTGAATTCTATATTTACAGTTCAGAAGAAGAAACATAAGGCACTCAGTAAGACAGAATGCGCTCTCATTGCATATAGAGTCATTTAAAGTAGAGAGAAAAGAAAAAATTTACCAAAAAATAGAAGTACAGAACCATAGTTTGTAAAGCCGGAAACCCGGGCAAGTGCAACAAAGAGGAGTTGTGAAGAAAGAGAACGGATGCAGCTCAGCGAAGGTGCAGTGGAGAGTGCTAACAGTACAGACAAACAGCAGAGGAAGGAGGAGCCAGCAGAGAGGGCAGAGGAAGGGAGGTCTGTGGATACAAGAGGGTTCTCAACTGTACAAAGGCCCAGGTCTGCATCATAAAATGCCAGGAATTCTAACTCAGTCCTCACTGTCTGTAACTGGTCCAGTTGACAGGAGGACACACCAGATAAATGCTCTCTGAGAAGTCCCACACCCCGGTTCATCATGGAGCTCTATTACTCTCTCCAAAATTTCCCTTTCCAATGAAGTTTCTCACCAAATGAAAAAATGCACTAGGACTTTAAATGTGATAGGCTCAAACTGTGGCAGTCTGTCTGGAGTAGCCTGTGAGGCCTGAAGGGCTCTCTTTCCTTTCTCTACTCTAACTTCTCCTACACACATATGGATTACAAAATGGGAGAATGGTAACAAGGTTGTTTTTTATAGCTATCCTAACACTAGAATCACCTAAACATCACTTCTTGGCACTTCATGTTCCTCCTCCTCCTCCTCCTCCTCCTCCTCCTCCTCCTCCTTCTCCTTTTAAGGAAGCAAGTCTTTGGTATAGACCCTATTTATGCTCTTGGAACCACTTCATCAGGTGTTTTATAACCTGAACAGAGTTAAGCCTTCTTCAGGGTCTACTGCCATCAGAGTTCCTGGTATCCTGCCATGTATGTACCATATCAATCAGAGACAACTTTTCCACAATGATCAAAGCTCTCCTATCAAATCTCAGAATGATGGATAGTTAGCCAGAAGTCATGAAGATGAAAAGGTTTTCTTTCAACCTTATCATATGTTCCACTCTTTGACATTGTTGGAGATTCCATACATTCTTTCAAGAATTTATCTGTCAAACATTTGGTTTTCCAAAAGGTAATAATCTGTCAGGTGACTTATTACGTCTATACATACCCATATAATTCTTTTTGATATATGGCTAAGTGTTATCATTACCCAGCACAGAACTTAAACATAAGACATCTCAAGTTTAACCAGGTCCAAGATAACTATACTGTGAGAGGTTATTGTGTGTGCATGTGTGTGAGAATTGTAGATGTATATAACAGGAGTAGAATTAATCAAGCTCATTGAGACCATTTCCTTCCCCCATCTGCATCCCTCTGGATGGAGCAGCATTCTACATCATCTTCCAGACAGAGAACCCCGACAATCTGGGGGAATTTTCCAACTATCCATTGGCACTCTTCAGCACCTTTGAGCTCTTCCTCACCATCATCGATGGGCCTGCCAACTATAGTGTAGATCTGCCCTTCATGTACAGCATCACCTACGCTGCCTTTGCCATCATCGCCACGCTGCTGATGCTGAACCTGTTCATTGCCATGATGGGAGACACCCACTGGCGAGTGGCCCAGGAGCGGGACGAGCTCTGGAGGGCCCAGGTGAGTTTGTGAATGCCAGTCTTGCTAAAGGGAGGGAAATGGAGCTAGAAATCACTGTGGGACATGTGATGATGGGCCACTCTTAGGAGAGTCACAGAGAAACTGCTTTACAGTTAGGTTTATATAAACCTTCAGAATATGTGTGTGTGTGTGTGTGTGTGTGTGTGTGTGTGTGTGTGATGGGGGGGCAGAAGCAGGAGAAAATGGAGCATCGACACAAGAGATAGGTGAAAAGTAGATCCAGAAGTCCTCGAATCTAGTACTTAACTTTGGAGCGTATCTTCTGCTGTGCTCTGTAAATCTCCAAATGTCTTTTCTTTGCATCATTATAGGCTAATAAAACACTAGACTTGGGAGTTACTTTCAGAAGACTTCTAAGATGTGGTTAAACTGCTTCATAGCACAATTATATATTGGTGGGAGGGTCACATGTATCTTCTTCAATCTAATTATAACCTTTATTATCTTCTATGTTTGGGTTTGGGTTTGAGGATAGAAGTTTTTCTATATTTTGAAAGTATTGTTATATTAGAGGCATTCATGTTAGAGTGGATTGAAATCTGTCTTCCTATAATATTATTCATCAGTCTTAGACTTTTTACTCCTATGTAATATAAAATACACATTCTTCCACATGTTTACCATATAAATATTTGAACATAGCCATTGTTCTCCCTTATAGTGTAACAACAGACCTCACAGAGCCCTGGACATGTTGGGAAGTATCTAGGAACTGGGACACACACAAGCATCACAGAAACAACCTTTGCCCTAATGGAACTGCAGAGGTATTGGGAAGAAAGACATTAAGTAAATTACTTCACATAGGGCTGAAAAAAAAATCTAAAGCAAAGGTGCCACAGAGAAGTATACAGTGCTAAGAAGATGCTACTGAGGAATTTTAACTAGAAGGCTAGAGGATGCTTTGTCACATTTAAGATGAGATGTTAAAGATGGGTTAAGACTAGTGAGTTGAGAGGAAAGATGGAAGAGGGACAGAGGTCAGGGTTTGTACAGGTGGGGATGCACAGCTCCAGGTAGAAAGAAACTAAACCCAAACAGCTTCTTTTGAAGACAGAGAATGGATGTATTGATCTTCACAACTGGAAAATTTAGAAACTTCAAGTGGGCTTAGGGATATCTGGCAAGAGTCAAGCTTCCATCTCATAATTCTATGTGAGATGTTCTACCCCCTTTCACCCTGACTCTATCTTCTAAGGTAAACTACCCCATCATGTTGATGATAAAGCTTATAGAAGCTCCAGACACCTGAGGGACTGAGTCAGGGAAGGCTACTTTACATAATTCAAATTTCATTCTGTGAATCTCCTGTGTAACAGGACATCTTTGGGTTACCTATGTAGCACGCTGATTGCCTAGTATGTCCAAAAGTTCTGAGTTGAATATCTAGTGCCCCCAAAATAAAATTAAAAGCGTCTTTGTCCCCAGACAATTCAGTCTAAGTTCTATGTACTTACAACAAGTTTGGGTGAAAGGCCTATATTTGATTTAAGACAAAGGATAGAGAGTGGAGCAGTAGTGGTAGGGGAGGTAAGGGGATGAGGAGCTTCATTGCCAGTCTGTGAGGAAGAACAGACTGTGTAGTCTAATCAGTTGAAAGTGGTGAAGGAGACACACTGTATGAAGGATAGGTTCATTTGCCAGGAGAAAAGGATACGGGGGAGGGCACAAATTAAATGATGAACCACAAATGCCCATTTTGGAGAAAAGAATAGCTATTCAGGAGAAAAGAAGAGAATGATGAGAAGTAGGAGAGAAGCTCGAGAAGTTGGAGGGGTTGGGGAAGGACGAGCGGTAGAGAAGTGGCCGCTTTAGAGATTGCCAGATCCTGGCGTCCGTAGTCTCCTGTCTCCAACCACTTCCAGTGCACACTCTGTTCCTAGTCCTTTTGAAATGGGAACAGAGTTGATTGGAGCAGTGAAGCCAAGGAGAAGAGTTTCTTTACTTTGGATGTCATGCTACTTTTTAATCATAAGACTTAAAATGGAGTCAGGTCAAACAGATGTGCAACTGCCCCCTTCCAAGTTCATGGTCAGCTATAATCCCTGGATTGTTTCTCACATGAATTACTCATCTAAACTCCTTAAACACAGGGCAAGATTTTACATTATGTTCTGTTAATTTTTGTACTACTGGCTTTAGAGTGGCATTCCATGTTGGTGAAATCATTTTATATTGCTTTTGTCACCCCACACATTACAAATCCCTCCCATTTTTGTGTCACAGCCATATCTGATAAGCTTGATGTCCATTTCATCTAGTTAATTAATGAGGGCTGGGCAAAGGACAGAAAATGGCACATACTAGAAACTTCTCTGCCAAGTATACTGACATTAATCAATTCTTTTTCTTCTCAAGATATCGATTTTTAAATCTGTTATGGAGTTCCTGAACTGCACCAGTATCATTTAATTCCTGAGATCATACAGATTCTACTTAATCATTTTATTTAAATCAAGACCATTAGTCTATGGCTTTCCCATGGCAAAACAAGGAAATGCCATTAGTTTGAAATGACTCATTTTCTGTAAATGCAAATAAGAAAGTAGGAAGCACTGTTCTATTAAAAACAGACAAACAAAAACCCTCTGTCCTTTTCTGATGAGCCACATTAGCATGGCTGGGGGGCAGGCATGCGGGTAGATAAACCTCTAAGTCCTAACTGTCCTCTGAAGAAGCCAGCTGGAGCAGCTTGCTTTGGTTTACTTTGGTAGTGGCCTTCATGTCTCTCTGACCTTCGTGGCTCTTTCTGAGATCATTTTCCATCTCACCTCCTTCCAGGTCGTGGCCACCACCGTGATGCTGGAGAGGAAGATGCCTCGCTTCCTGTGGCCTCGCTCAGGCATCTGTGGTTCTGAGTACGGCCTGGGGGACCGCTGGTTCTTGCGGTGAGTAGCAGTGTCTATGTGTGACCTACAGATGTAATCTGCGAGAGTGAGGGCCCCAGAAAACGTTGTGGAGAGAGAAGGCGCTGAAGAGAGGGAGTTAAAAAGCTGTCTGTACTGCAGGGCAGTGACAGGGCAGTGATGTGTGAAAGGGCATGTGTACATGCATGTACTCAGATGTGCATATTGGCTACCTGCTTGTTTAACTCATGGTCCTTCCTTACCCTGATTTCCAGTATACTTCGACCTTGCCTGCAGTGTCTTCTTTCATAGTCAACCTCATCTCCTGACCTGGCTCTTCTTAGGCTACATCCATTAAACTTCCTGACACTCAGCTCTCTCAATTGGCTTCATTTCTCTCATGCCACCCCATATGGGCACAACGCATATCCTGTTACCCTCCATATCCGATTTCTCTACCTCTTGTATCTCATTCTCAGCTTAGCTTCCATTCCATCCTCTTCCGCACCCTTGGTCCTAGATGTTCTTCTTGTTGTGGCCCCATTCCTTCCTGGTCCATTCCTTCTCCTTCCTATGATCCCATTCTCTCCATGTTCCCTTTACTTCTCCCTGTGCTTCACTCACCTGAGTCTTCTCACCTGAGTCCTTTCTGTTTCCCCCTCGTCAGGGTCCAGAACCACCATGACCAAAATCCTTATCGAGTGCTTCGTTATGTGGAGGCTTTCAAGTCTTCAGACAAGGAGGAGGCACAGGAGCAGCTTTCTGAGAAGCAGCCCTCTGGAACCGAAGGTGGGACTCTAGCCAGAAGCTCTATGGCACTCCAAACACCCTCTCTGTCCAGGACCACATCTCAAAGCAGCAGCCACCGCGGCTGGGAGATTCTTCGTCGAAACACTCTAGGGCACTTGAATCTTGGATTAGACCTCGGTGAGGATGATGGTGAGGAGATCTCCCAATTCTGATGAGGATCCTGTTACTTTGGACCTGGCTCCAGGTGGACCTGGGTGTGGACAGACACCTGCTTCTGAAAGCATCTAACTTCTATGACTGGGAACTATGGGAGGGCAGAGTGCTTTCTCAAGGACTGCATTTCAGTCTTCACATTTCAGCATTTGTCAAGATAGGTAGAGGATATCTACTGATTTACATATGTTATGAGTTCTTGGAAGTCTTTCATCTTGAGAAAAGCAAGTTTATTCCTGAGCAGAGATGAACTTGGCCACTGAAGAGGTCAGATAGGGACTAGTTAATATCTGGACTATCTTAATAGGCCTTGTGTAGGTACCAGAAAGCAGTAAGCTACAAGGTCTGCCACAGGGTTTAATGTAGGAAGAACTAGGATGAAACCAAGGTCAGGGTTCTTCATAACATTTTATGCTGTGGGGAACTCTTTCCCTGCATAGCAACCAAATCCCTGCTGGAAAACCATCAGAAGACAAACTCCTCATCCTTGCCTTCTTTGAATTTTCTCTTATTATGACAAAATACATAGAGTATAAGATTTATCATTTTAACCATTTTGAGTGGAACAAAGTAGATTCAGACTAATATAATTATCAAGGATGGCTGTTCTACAAAAAGTTTTTCATCTTCACATGCTGAAACTCCTACCTGTTGAACAATAATTCTCCACTATCTGCTATTCCTTTAGTACTTGACAACCAATGTTTTACTTGCTGTCTATGAATTTATTGTGTGTACTTCATCTCTGTGGGATCACTCAATGCTAATTCCATTGTGCCCAGCTTATTTCATTTAGTACATTAGTTTCGAGGTTTTCTCTGTCTTTTAAAAGTATCAACATTTCATTTCTTTTTGGGGCTGAATTCTCTCTCTCTCTCTCTCTCTCTCTCTCTCTCTCTCTCTCCCCCCTCTCTTTTTGTCATTCACCCATCAATGTATGTTTGAGCTATTGTGAATAATGTCTTAATGAAAATGAGAATACACATATATTAAGTTCATACTTTTAATACTTTGGTGTTTGGGGGGTTGGATATATATATATATATATAGATTATATATATATGAGTTGAACTGATGGATCATGTGTCAACTGCATGTTTCTTCTTTTGGAGAAATTGTCATAGTTTTTTCCACAGTAAGCATCACCATTTTATATTCTGTTCTAATGGGTATGAGATGGTATTCTATTGTTGTTTTGATTTCTCTTTCCTTAAAGAACAAGGATGTTGAGCCTCTTTTCATGCTCTTGCTTATGCAATGGTTTTTTGTCGTTGTGTGGTCTTATTCTTGCTCTCTGAGGCTCAGAGTCTGGGATGTTCCCATCTCGTTTCTTCTCTAGGACCTTCTCTACTCCACCCTTCAGGTTGTCCCTTGCAAGGAATCATTCTTGAGCCTGAGGCAAAGGCTTCCATTTTGTGTCCTGAAACTGCTATGCTCCATGCCTATCTCCCTTCACTCCTAGATTGGCAAGAATACAGATCTGGCTATCTATACCAGGAGAGAAACTTGGGACCAGGCATCCAGGACATCCATTACAGAGGCTCGTGTCTAGCCTCCTCTTGTCTCTAGCCCTATTTCTCTTCCCAGTCCTATCATCACTGCCATCAAAAAGTCATAGGAATTTTAAAGAGACTGCAGTTAGAATAGGAAAGAGATAAGAGAGATCTCGGAACTTGCAGATAGGTTGGTTCCAGTATACAAACTCTGGATGTCCAACCGTGAAGAGGCACAGCAAGGTTCTCGCATTGCTGCAGGAGCTTAACAGTGCTGAGCTATCACAGTTCACTTTAACACTTTTCCTCTAGAAACTCTTCCACTGTGTGAAGTTTAACTCTCTTGTGTGCTCCAGACTTGCCCAGATCTAGTTCTCTCTGTATTCTCAGACACTAGTGATGGGCCCCTCCTTGTAACTCTAAGTGCTCTGCCTCTCCTTGTAACCACTGAGCTATCCTTTTTACTCCCTGTTCAAGGCCCCCCTTCTTCTTAGTGGACTCCAATAACTGCTGGCCTTCCACAGATTTCTCAACCCATTGTGATTTGACCTGGTCCCCTCCACACTACTGATTTATCCTGTTATCTCCCTAAAGGTAAACCCACTCAGCTACCTCAGTGTTGGCTGAACTCAATAGATTATAATAGATGAGTGCATGCTACTACTATTCACATTCCTATGAGCCTGGCTCCTTTGCGTTTACCATTCTCTGAAGTGTTGATGGTTTACAGGACTCGCTGTTTCTCACTGCCTACTGAGCATCCCCACGTACTGCCATAGGTTACCAAATAGAAAGTCATGATGTGAAGGGCGTATCTTCAGTTTAGATCTGTCTCCTAAGCTCCAGGCATGAACAGCGAGAACGCCCAGCAATTGGACCACTGTACTTGGAAATTGGATAGACAGCTCAAACTCAGCATGTCCGAAACCAAGCACCTTTTCTTCCTCACCAAACCTGCTTTGCCACCAGGGCTTTGGGCCAAGCAAGTGGCAGCAGAGCAAGTCATGTTGGCTGAACCTCAGTTCTTGGAGTTATCCTCAAGACTCTGTCTCAGCTCTCATTTGCAGCAAATTTCAAGTCTTATGGGTAGCCTATTCCCTTTCTTAAAGATAGCTAATCTGATTAAGCAAAATAAACAACAAACAAAAAGAGCTTTCACCCCTGCCCCAGCTCCTTTTACATTTTCTCTAGGGATATTCAGTAATTAAAATTTGTTAGGGCTCCTTCCAAAAATATTCTCAATGTACCAAAGCATTGACATGTACATATTTATTTTTAAAATATCAAGTTATGGCATATATTACAAATTTTTGTTCTTCTCAATATCTGTATTTAAAGACCACTCAATATCTGTATAAATTAGAAAAAAAATCCTTACAGAATGAGGTGTGAGAGTGCAAGCCTATACCCAGTCCTGGGGGGGGGAGGTGGGAGGGAAAAAGCATGCATTCAAAGCTGTCTGGGCTATGTAGTGAGATCCTATATCAAAACTCAGAGAAAGAAGAAATGCAAATTTGTTTTCACCTCTCCATGCTGTTGCCATTCTTGTAAATGGATCACCACCATCTAATTTCTGCATTGTAAAATCCTGTTCCTAGCTGCTCTGTTTGCATGTGGTCTCCACCTTATCCAATCCATAGTCTATATTACAGCTAGAACGTTGTCAAAAGCAACTCTCACCTCAAATGATGGTGTTTGGTAAGCCAAGTACTTATCTGACCCTTGGTAGCTTCTCTAGACATTGCTCTCTTTCCTGCACTGTCATTCACCAATATGAAATATTTTCAGTTCTTTGATAGTAATTCATCTTGAGCTTCATGAATTAGGGCTCTGATCTCCCTGCATCTATTTCTCCTGCCATCTTTATAGCATTTTATATATCATATTGGCTTTAGCTTAAAAATCAGACCTTTAGTGTATGTGTGTGTGTGTGTGTGTGTGTGTGTGTGTGTGTGTACATGCATACTCTGTGACCAGGTCATTCCTGACACCCAGGGCAAGTTAGAGAACACCCATTCTGTTTCCAGATCATTCCTTTTGTATGTCATTGCCCTGCACTTTATTGCACTTAGTTGTTTATTATCTATTTTTTCATATTAGATTATAAGTGTAAGAAAAACATAATTGTATTCATTTTATTCACCACTGTAGTCCAAGAACATTGTATATTTCCTGGTACCATGTATTGTGAAATAAATATTCATTAACTAAATTTATAAATGATTGATCTATTTTAAGTTCTCCCACTGGCCACACCCCCACACATTAATATTTTTTTTATTTTTCTTTCTTACCTCTTTTTTTTCTTATCTCTTAAAAGATGTGAAACTATTTGCCTTTGAGAAGGGTTGTGAAAAAGATGCAGATGTAATACAAATGGTACGCCTGAGAAAATAAAAGCAATCAATGAAGATGTGATTGCTGAGAAATGTTTTCCACTTAAATTTACTTCAGGGAGAGAGAGAGAGAGAGAGAGACAGACATAGAGAAAGAGAGAGAGACATAGAGAAAGAGAGAGAGAGAGAGAATGAGGAAGGCAAAAAAGGAACAAAAAGAGGGGCTGGAGAGATGGCTCAGTGGTTAAGAGCACCGAGTGCTCTACCAGAGGGCCCAGGTTTGATTCCCAACACCCACATGGCAGGTAAGAACCGTCTTTAATCTGGGCATGGTGGTGCACGCCTTTAATCCTAGCACTCGGGAGGCAGAAGCAGGTGGATCTCTGTGAGTTCCAGGCCAGCTGAAGCTATAGGGAAACACTGTCTCAAAAATAAATAATAAACAAACAAATAAATAAAAATTTTTAAAAAAGGAACAAAAAGAGGAAAGGGCTTAAAGAAAAGAGAAGGAAATAAAAATAGAGATGAGGAGGAGAAGAGTCCAGCAACCCATCTCTGGCTGGAGCCTTCAGAACTACACGGTGTGATGCCCTCTGAGACAGGCACCAGGTTTGTCTACTAGTTTCCACATCTGCCCTCAAGGGCCCAAGAAGAAGAGTAAATATGCACAGATATCATGGTACTGCTGGGCAGATGGGACGCGTGCCCCACGTGCTGATGGTCAGTTAAAGTACGGAGAGGAAGATGTTCTCGCCTTGCTGGCTTCAGAGGTAGCGGTAGGGATAGAAAGGGTTTTTGCCTTAAAAACTGTTCCAATATGGCTGCAAATGTTTCTCATTCTCCCTTCCTATCCTTCCCCATCCCTAGTTTCTTCAGAAGAGAATGCAGAAAATGCCTGCTCCTGCATGCCTCACAGGCCAGAGGCAGGGGAGTGCTAGGACGACTCATTCTTAAAGGTGTCACTAAACTTTAAAAGATGGTCCCTCCCAGATGTTTGCAGTGTGTTATTGCAGAGGCTCTGTTCTGGTGAGGAGGATGAGATACACTGAGGAATGGCTTTATCTGTAGTCTTGAGAGAGAGGCTAGAGGTCAGTGTATCTTCCCTGGGTTGGCGTACAAGAGAAGATCTGGAGGACTAGAGCTGAGGGAGAGGGAGAAGAGAGGATGGAGAAATAGGGGAAGGAAGGGCTGCCTTAGCTGCCCCCAGGGCAGGTTGGGCTTGGCCAGGACATAGGAGAGAAAAGCAGCTGGAGAAGAGAGGGCAGTCACTGGTCCCTGAGCCCCACCAGGATCAGCTCTGAAAAACTGAGAAAACACTTTGATATAGGGGGTCAAAGATCATTTAACTCTCTGAGCTAGGCATGTTTCTTTCTTAAAGGTCAATGAGGAAGAGATGAGAAACGTATGAGAAAAGAATTACTTTGACCAGGTGACAGAGTACCGTCACCCCAATGGGAGAGGTTTGAGCAATGTGGGCCCCCCTCTCTGCTTGGTATAACAGCCAGGCAGGGACACCTGGGGAAGGCTTAGACACACCTTCTTTACTTCATTTATACTTCTTTGTCATCTCTGGATTGAGGAGGCAGCAATTAGGTCTAATTGGGCCTGAGAGTGCTGGGGTTTATGCAAGGTCCAGTCACAGCTGGAAACAGAATCTGGGTCTGCTTCTACTTAGCAGTGCCAGGAAACAGGAGTCTGCTTAGTGATTCCTCCCGACTGCTCTTATCCAATAAACTGTCTCCCATTCTCTGCCTTCTTCTGAACTGCAGTCCTGACACCTTGACCCAGCCATGAAGCCATCTATGGAGCTAACACAATGTTCTCATCACAGAACCTCGACTCCTCCTCCAAGTGCCATTGTGGACGTCTCTAGCCAATGACCATCTTAGCTCCCAGGCAGATCTGAGGTCAGCTAGAAAGTAGTTGCCTTCTGGGGGCTGGAGAGATGGCCTAGCAGTTAAGACCGCTGACCGCTCTTACAGAGGACCCGGGTTCGATCCCCAGCACCCACATGGCGGCTAAGAACCGTCTGAAACTCCAATTCCAGGAGAACTTCAGTTCCAGGGGAATCCGACACCCTCTTCTGACCTCCGCGGCATTGCACAACACGGGTGCACAGACCTGCATGCAGACAGTACATTCATACACATACAGAAATAAATAAAAAGAAAAGAAAGTAGTTGCCTTCTTTCTTGTCCCCGTGAGCAGAACCCCGTGGAGAGCTGGGCCCTTCAGGGAGAATGTACACAGAACCCTCTGGAGAGCTGGGCCCTTCAGGGAGAATGTACACAGAACCCTCTGGAGAGCTGGGTTCTTTAAGGAGAATATACACAGGTCTAGACCAAATTCTAAACCCCAGCTCTGGTAAAGGGATAAGCCAAGGGAACTTGGACACATGACATGGCTGATCGTGATTTCTGGCACAGTTTGACTACAAAAGAGTGCCATGCATGTGAAGGCATGCAGGCTAGGATTTTACTGATGCAAGGAGTCACTGAAATGCCTCAGCCCGAGCCCGGCTCTGTTTTACTTCAGCCCACGGGCACTGTCTTCCAATTCAGGTTAATAACCAAGGGAATGAGACTGAACTATCAGAGAACTATCATGAAAATAGCTACGACAAGTCCCTCCCTCTAGCCTTTCTTGAGCCCCAGGATCCCAGAACATAACTCAAGGTAGATGATTGGCTCCTTCTCCTAGGCTCCCACTCTCCTCCCTTCTGCTCATGTAAACCAGCTACAAAGGAGGATTGGTAGTAATTGCACTTCTCCCCACATGGAACATCCTCTTTCTTACTCCTCCATGGACAAACCCAGCAGAGAGGAAGGAGGCAATCCTGAGCTCTTGGGCCACTGCTAACAGCCAGCCACCTAAATCTTAAGTCATGGATCACTGCTC
Source organism: Rhizomys pruinosus (assembly GCA_009823505.1). NCBI lineage: Eukaryota > Metazoa > Chordata > Mammalia > Rodentia > Spalacidae > Rhizomys > Rhizomys pruinosus. The sequence continues at coordinate 677,807 of VZQC01014903.1, read as the reverse complement.
CCTTGGTCACAGGTTCCTGAGATGGTGGAGCTCAGATCAGGAAAGTGAGTACCCCAGAAACAGGTGACCTCTCTACATGCTCTCCACCTTCCTCTCCATTCCAGCTGCTGTGTCCTCCCCCCACGCCAGGACAATAAATCTTTCAAGAGCATATGCTTAGACACTTGTGTATAGGCTGTGGATTGACCAATATACCCAATCCCTATGGAGACACACACACACACACACACACACACACACACACACTATTTCCTGCCACCTCCTGGACCCTCTGTTGCACACTGACCTAACTTTACCCTTGGGACTTCGGGGAAGGAAATATATCTCCTAAATGGCTTGTAAGTTTCTTGGCAAAGCTCATTTTTCACAAACCATCATTCAACATATGCTCTATGCCAAGTGTGCTAATAGAGAGGAAGAAGAACTCAATATGGTTTGGCCTCTTCCTTAGAGGTTCTTGAAGTGGAGGAAATACGCAGATCAAGGCTGTTAGTGCTATAAATCACTGTGCACTCTACAGAAGAAAGGCAGAGCAGGGAGGCAGGACTTCCGTCAGGCTGGGTGGGATTGGCCACAGAGGCAGGAAAGGAGAGAGTATGGGGTTTCAGTTGCACTTTGGGGTATGAACTGGAGTATGAACTGGGACCTACAGGCGAGATCACCTGGGAAAGAGCCTGGTGTCAGGGAAATGGCATCCCCCACCTGTGTCAACAATAATATTTAAACACTCTTCAGGATGGATAGGAGTAACACGTGTGCAATGGGCGATGTAGAAACTTACCCTGTGTGGATGATAACAGTCTGACTTTGGATCTGTTCTGCTCCCAAGGAAGGCAATAGAGGGTGTCTTCACGGAAATGTAAGCTGATCACCAGAAGGGCTGTAGGGAAGAAAGATAGCCACCTAAATCAGGACTGAAGAGATAAAAACAGTGGCTGCTACTATGCATTTAAAAGGGATCAGGTGCCTTCCACACCTGTCTCATCTAATTCCCACAAGCTTGCAAGGTAACTGTTGTTATGTTCATTTTACAGACAGGCAAGAAGGGCCAAAGAAAGGTGAGCTTCTTACTCAAGGTCAAGTGACTATTACTGTACTCATTTTGTGAATAAGGAAGTTGGGGCTGCGACAGGTGGACTATTTGCCCAAGATCACTCAACCACTAATTAGCAGCCTCTGACTCTAAACTCAAATGCATCTGGTCTCAAAGCCTGGGGGCTTCCACTTTAAGATGCACAATCTGGGACAAGACATATTGAAAGTCTGTCAGAAAGCTATGTGTTAGAGTCTTCAATTTCAAATACTCCCATCCAAGAAAGATGATCAAGCAAATGGCTTGCATTCCTACCACATTTTATAGTATATAAAATCTTTTCATGTGCATTATCACCTTTAATCCTAACAACAGTCCTATAAAGTTAACAGGGAGGGATGAATGCACCCATTTATGGACAAGGAAGTCAATTCTCAGATTGTCTAGTTGAGGTCACAGGCCTGAGCAGTTCAGAGGAGAAAGATAATCTGGGGTTTAGGAGCTCCTGGAAAAGACTTAGCTCCATTGCCTATGTGGACAGGTGGACAAAACCAGACCCAAGTATGTGGGGCACTGCCCTCTTCACAAAGTCTGAAATCCAGTGGCACTTTGAAGCAATCATCATGCTCATGGACACTTGCATACTTCTCATGAGAAATGGGCTTTACCTATTTGCCCTCAGTAGTGGGTACACAGCTCGGACCACCAAGAGCTCAGTGTTAACTCCATGGTCCTGTGTTCCGAGGGCTCCCTCACTTCCTCGAATCTATATACAAAGGCTTTAGGTCTAGTCAGGACATCAATATGGTTCTTGGACTCTGTGGTGTCTTGGAGACTCATGTGTCCTTGGATATTCCAAAGTCTTGGAGTTGGGAGCTTTAGTAAAGCCAGAAGAAGAGGAAGAGGAAGAGGAGGGTAAAATGTAGCCATGCATGAGAATCTTCTCCCAGGGCAAACCATGTGACTCTGATAATGGGACTGTGCGGACGGGTCTCTAACCAGAGCTTACTGTATATGTACCGCAGCAAATGCCCACCCGCGTCAAGCTCTGTTCCCAGCACCCACTGCCCAATGCATGTTCCAGTGCATGTATGCTGAAAAAAAACCCCGTGGCACACTCAGGCATCCACACCCAGTGTGTCCAGGGACATGCACAAGGGAGAGCACCCTGCCCCTTGTCCTGGAATTGTGGTGTCAGGGAGGGGAAGGGAGGGAGTTGCAGAGTAACCAACACTTTTTTTTTTCTCCTGCTTCCCCATTTCCTGTTATTGTAGCGACTGACCATGCACCTCAAGTTATGTGCCTTGGAAGACTCAGAATTGCCCAACAGCCACCTAGAGAATGTGCTGTTTGGCTTCAGTCCCTGCTCCTTCCAAGCCGGGTCACCTCTTCTTGGCCCCCGTGTTGGCTGCCTCTCCACCTTCCTCTCAGCCTCCCACCACAACCTGCTCAGGTATCTACTCTCCGGCCCCTTGAGCCCCAGTTGGGTGCTGACTTGAAACGTGAGCATGCAGACAGTGGACCCCAGCTGCCTTCCCATTCTGAGGTAAGATATGATCCCCACCTGATTCTAGGGCTCAGAATTTTCCCCCAGCCCCTAAGTTCTCAGCCGTGCCCTCCTCCCATGGCACATTCCCGCCTTTTCTATTTTGTCCCTTTTCCATTCCTACACGTCTCTGCCTTAGACCAGGATCTTCAAGGAGAAGAAGCACTTGTACGTGGCTCCAGTGTGTCCCCTCCCACAGTCTTACATATGTCTGTACACATTAAAACAATCAGCCCTACTCTTTAACAGGTCTGGCATTTTGATTGGTTTTTATGACGGAGGTGATGGGGTGTTTGGGTGAGTGCTTGCGTTGAATAAATAGAATTTGAAAGAGTTCTTATCACCGGCTGCCCTTTCACAGAGTTTGTTGAGGTGGGGGAGAGAAAAAGAATAAGAAGTGCAGGTGGGAACAAATCGGGGAAGATCAGTGATAAAATGTGCTACTGGAGAGCCACTTCTAGGAAAGGCTGGACTGGATGCCTGCTTTCCGAAGGGGATTTGGATTTGAGCAGCCTGGGGCAGGGCCATCTCCTGAGCCCCAAACACTGCTATTTCTTCTAGGCTCAATGGTCCCATATGGCCAGGTGGTTGGTTCATGCAGAGTAGAAACAGTTGGTGGATTTGAACCTTGAGTCTGGAGACAAAGTCCTGATAGAGGGCCTGGTCAGAGGGACCAAACACCTTGTCTCCTCCCCTATTTTTGGTTCTGGGGAATTCTAGGAATCACCAAGGTTGGGGAGCTTTATCCGTTCCCCACCTAGAGCTGGAAGGTATTCAGAATCTTATACACCCAGATTCCCCCTGTTACCTTCTTTTCCTCCCTGCCTGCCCTTGTTATTCACACACAAGAGAAGATGAGAGGCCTTTCTAAGGTGCTCTTCCAAGTGAGGAGGCTGTCATTCCTGTACTTGGATGCGGATGGACAGCCTGAATGAACAGAGAAAAGGTTAAGGAGCTGGGGGCCTAAGACTCTGAGTCCTTTGTTTTATATAAACTGGGAAACCAGATGGCGAATGACTAGGCCTTAGCAGTGAGTTCTCACAGCACTGAACTGAGGATAGTTTCTGCAACTAAAAATCTACTTTTCTCTGCCCTTCACTCCCAGAAAGCCTACCCACCTTAACGTGTCCACATACTTGACAAGGAGCATTGGTTTGGAGGGCCGTGTACATTTGCTTAATCTTCTTCCTGGTTGGTTCTGCAGTGGAGGAGATGGGGCAGGTACAGTGGGGTTAAGAAGATTGGAGCCTGGTTTTAAAAGGTCTGGGGAGAAGAGAAACAAAGACGGAAGCAGGGTAGTGAAAACGCAACGCGTCTGGGGAAAACAAGGCCGGTGTCACCCAGGGGCAGGCTGTGGACTTTGACACCCTCCTCCACAAACCATATCTCCAGGGGGCCCCTTTTGGGGCCTAAACCACATATAGCCTGGTGCTAGCTAGGTGGGTGAGGTCAGAGCTGGAAGGGTCCTAGGATTCATGGGCTTCCTCCAACGCAACAAGCTCCCTTATAACCCCATGAGATAGCTCCTCAGGCCAGACTGTAGACTATCACCTGATATGGTCTGGGTGGGGGACTAAGAACAAAGTACTCAGACTCATTCACAAAGTCAGACAGGTGCCACCATCGACATGGGCACTCTCAACGAGGGGCTGATCTGCAGCCATTGCGCCCTGAACGCCCCCAATCTCATCAAGGGGGGGGGCAAACAGTTGTCTATTGGTGATGTGGAAGGCAGGAAGGCAAAGAGGTCATATCAGACAAGCAATGCAGGAAAATGGACGAGAGAAGGGTAGACGTTCCCATGCATGTGAACAGACATGTCCTTTGATGAATCTTACAAAGGAGCCAGCTCTAGGAGACTATGGATTTTAAAATCTACAGATTACTGGGAAGACAGCAGAAGACAGACATGTGCACACATACACAGGCTCCTAAAACATTGGTTATAGGACATCAATCCATTATGGTATGAAATATATCATGTACCAATTCCGATTGAACACATGTCCTCTTAGGGAACAGGGGTGGATGTGTGGTCGTGCCATCTGTCTTTCCGGTGCTGGTGCCCACCGCTAACTCAGCCCTTCAGTCATCTTCCTGTTGGCCCTTCCCCAGCATTCTCCAAAGAAGCCTAGAGTGTGAAGCTTCACAGGGATCTGCATGGTGTAAGGCTTCATGGAGCCTGGGGTAGGAGGCTACAGTAAAAGGGATGTGGAGTGAAGGAATGGGCTGCAACTGCAGCCCACATGCAGAAGAGAAGAGGAACAAAGGGACAAGGATTAGACCTCCTGACCTGTGAAAGCTGAAGTGTCCTTATGTACACTTGAAGCTGCACGTGACGCCTATTTCTCTAGAATCACAGGCTGTTTGAGCTGAAATGACCTTGGAGGGTTTCAGCACAAAATTTCTTCCAATCAGACAGGGGGACAACAGAGCCAGCACTACAGCCCAGTTCTACAGCTTCCCAGTCAGAAATGTTGGCCCCTGGGTGGTGCTGGTGTGTGTGTGTGTGTGTGTGTGTGTGTGTGTGTGTTCACCTCTAACCTGTCAGGGCCCCTCCAATAGCTTTACGAGCTGGCACTCAGGGCTTTTGAACCCAGTGACTAGGACAAACTCCAAGCTGAGTGAACACTGATTTTGACCTCTCTGTGCTCACTGCTCTGCCCTAACTCCATCAGCACAGGCCCTGCCACCTGGCTAGACCTGTTGGTGATCACATTGCTGCAGACACCTCCAGTGTTGGTCCAGGGTGAGGGACACAGGCGGAGAAGAGCCACTGGGATCAGAGAGAAATAAGAACCCAGAAGCCAGTGTTCCACAGAGAATGCACAGAACCCTGGACACAGGTACACAGGCTCACACACAACTCACACATTCATATGTGCATGTACCAGATACACACAACCCACTGATGCATACATACCATGTACCACATATGCAAATAGCATAGCATACACACTTAAACATGCATACTCGCCATGCATCACTTATACATATACACATATGCTACACATGACACAATAGTTTAAACATACATGCACATATACCCTACTGTACCATGCATATACATGCACATATACATGCCACACACAGCACACATACTATATTACAGACATACGACACATATCATATATATATGTATGCCATATCATACCATACAAGCAGCACCCAGATGCATTCACATACACATGCTAAATATACACATACCACACAACCCATATATATATATACAAATTGCACATATAATAAGCACAACAAATATTACAAACCACAAGCACTACACACCATAAACATACTCTTCCCTACACATATATTCTCATACTTCATGCTTTCTACATGTATACCCTTCACATATGATAACACACAGCACAGCTGCATAAAAAGAATACCATATACACATATATCATATACACAGAAAATGCTACATACCCCCTAGCCAAACATGTGCATGCCACAAACACAGCACACTAGGCAAACTAGGGCCAAAGCAGTGGAGGCATTGTCGCAGAGCAATAGAGGTAGTTAGTGAAAACTGAAGGAGACGAGGGACACCACACACACGCACACACACACGCACGCACACACACCACACACACATACACACACACACGCACACACACATGCACACACACGCACACACACATAAACACATGTGCACACACCACACACACACATGCATACACACTCACACACACACCACACACATGCACACACACGCGCATGCACACACACCACACACACATGCACACACACTCACACACACACCACACATGCACACACATGTGCGTGCACACACCACACACACACATGCACACACACACCACACACACCACACACACGTGCACCCCCCACATACACACATATGCACACACCCGCAGACACACCACACACACCACACACACACACCTGCACCACCCCCACACGCACACAGATGTGCAACACCCCCCCAACCACCCACGCATTACACCTACACCAACCTGCACACCAACACACTCCACACACCAAAACACCACACCCCACACACATGCCAACATGCACCACCACACACACCACCCACCACACATATGTACATACCCTACAGACACACATGCACACACACCCCCACAACACAAACCTAACACATGCACACCATACGCTCACCCACACACCCCAACCCCCACCCCCATACTCCCACACACATGCAACACACACCCACAAAGACACAACTCCACACAACACAACCAACCACTGCAACACACACACCACACACATGCACACACCACAACAACTGCACACACACCACCACACCCGCACACACACACATGCCCTCACTCCCCCACCCCCCACAAGCTCACACTCCCCACCACCCCACACGCACACACACACCCCACACCCCCACACACACGCACACACACCACACACATGCACACACACGCACACACACGCACACACATGCACACATATGCACACACACGTGCGCGCACAAACACGCACGCACACCACACACACACACGCACACACACCACACACATGCACACACATGCACACACACACACACAGTTGCACTCTATCAGTGGCTCTCAGTGATGATTTTTTTTTCCCCTCTGGGTAGAGGCATCCATATATCTAAAGACATTTTCATTGTCCAATTGAGGGGCCAGAGAGGCTGTTGCTACCTAATTAGTGGAGGTTCATATGCTTCTAGGCCTTGGAAGATGTCTACATCAGGCCAAAGAGAACCATTTAATCCAGTGTCCATAGTGTCCAGGTCCATCAACCATGCCCCAAATACAGAAATTGACACCTTAGATCTGTCCCCGCACACTAGTACAGGGACACACACACGCACACACACACACACACACACACACACACACACCCTGATCCCTCCCGGCCCATGTGGTATGGCCTTCAGAAACCATTCCTATTCTGGTTGCCTGGTGTCTGCTCTGGCCCCTAAATGGTCTCCTGAGGGTCTCCCCTTACTTAGAGCTGGAGGATCAGCCAGAGGCAAGAACTATCTAGAAACAACTGCTCCTGCACAGCAACTGAACCTGTTCTAGACTGACCCTCCTGTCTGCTGACCACTGCAGAGGGGTCCACTGAGTGGGTTGATCACTGACTGGCTCAGTGTCACAACTCTTCTCAGATCTGTAGTCTGGGAAAGGGACTTAGGAAGAGTGAGAGGACAAGTGTGAGAAGCTGAAGCTGTGAGCTCCCCTCACCCACCCCACCATGGGCTGCACGCAGCAGTAGGGCACCCCTTGCCTCTGGGAGGCTCATTTGATTCCTTCTTCCTAAATGGGCAGCAACTGCCTAGAGCTGGTAGAGGGGTGGATCCACGTCATCCTCATGATGCACCCTGTCCCCTCAGAACCAGCAGTCCAGAAGGCACAGGGGATATATCTGTCGTGTGTGAAACTGGAAGTGAAGGAGAGGGTGTTGTTATTAGCTGCTTGGTAGATTAATGAGCCTACAGATTCACCCTGTTGTAAGTTCATGATGTAGGGTTCAAAGAAATGGCACTGTGCTGTCAGAACTTGTGTCAGCCAAGCCACCCTTATTCGTACCTCCACCTCATTCTGTGCTGTTCCTCGTGTTCCATCTGTGGCAGCAATAGTGCTCACCCAACGGTACGGTACTCCAAGTGAAGGAAACTGAGGGAGGAGAAGAATGTTAGGAGACTTCCTCCTCCAGTCTTCCTGCTATCCCCCTCCTCAGCACAACACACATTTCTGTGCCTTACCCCCTCCCCAACCAGTGTCTAAATTGGGGTCTTTTCCTGGAGCTGAAGACGGCAGGAAAGGTGGTAGTTAAGCAGCAAACACTCAGCTTAATGGGCACAAAGGTCCTGGGTTCAAGGTTTGGATTCAAGTGCCTTCCTTCCACCCAGCTTGAACCCACTGACTCCTAAGTGGGTGGGGAAGGCAGGTAATCGAAGCGCACTGTTTGCTCAGGGCTGTATGGCCTGGCTTTAGGCCCAAAGCAGGAACACCAGTAGCTTTCCATTTGAAGGAGACTTTCTGCTCCCCACCCTAGGAGGTACCCCACCCCTGCTTCCAAGAAGCTCTTCCTCACCCATGCTCAAGCATGCGCATACATACCAACCCAACCCAACATATACGACACAACACACAGAATACATATACTATACCATTTATACTACACCCAGACACTAGACAAACACTACACATAACATTATCGTTTAGCACAACACATGCACATATACTACATGCACCATGCACACTAAATACCAAACACATACCACATGCTTATATACATATCATAAACACACAACACATACAACACTAACATGCACACAACACGTATACTACATACTTACATATCATACATGCTCAACTCCCAACATAGTCCATATAGTATCATATTCAACACAAAACTCACAGAGATACACAGAGACAGAGAGAGAAATATCACAGACAAATTGAATGCATGCATAATACAAACATGCTAGATATATCACATGTCAAACACATAACACATGCATAACACACCCAGGGTATGCACATACCACACACATGTGCATACATACATGTGCATACATACTCTTGTACCTTACATGCACACTGTCCTACATGCTCACATTCCCCTTGATGCACCTTACTGCTGTTTGACTTTTAGATAGCTGGAGCGTGATGCAGACATTTGTGACTTTAAACAGCCAGGTGCCACCCCAGTGAATTGAGCTCCAGAATAAGCCAGAGCTCCAGTTTCCTCCACACAGGGAAGGGGAGCCATGTGAGCCTCAGGGGAGTGCTTATTGAGGTCCTGTGTCCAGTGATGTCCATTCCTCATGTTGCAACCTTCCATGTCCATGAAAGCCTTCTTGTCTCAGTGGAAATTAGATTGTTCATTGAAGTGAGTACATGGGGAGCTCACAGCTTCAGGTGGATTGGATTAGAGAATAAGGGGTAACACTCCTGTCACTCCTGTGACTTCAGTGACTTCCTTTACCACTTGGAGACTTGGTTTTCTCCCTGGGCAAAATATAGATAATACTTGTCTCACAGGTTCCTTGTGAGTTTGTGTGGACACATCCAATTAAAAGGCTCAGGGCCAGTGGCAGTGACCCAATGTTGTCTTGACTGGACTGCCGCCAGATAAAGTACTCTGGAGCACAGGCTGGAGAGATGGCCTAGAGGTTAGGAGCACCAACTGCTCCTGCAGAGGACCCGAGTTCGATCCCCAGCACCCACATGGTGGCTGAGAGCCGTCTTTAACTCCAGTTCCAGGGGAATCCGACACCCTCTTCTGACCTCTGCTGCATTGCATGACACGGGGTGCACAGACCTACATGCAGACAGTACATTCATACACATAAAGAATAAATAAAAAATTAAAAAAATACTCTGGAGCAGATTTCACACACACACACACACACACACACACACACACACACAAATTCTTTGTATTTATCTGAAAAAAATCAAACATAACTGAGCATCCTTATTTATTTATTTATTTTTTTGCAAGACAGGGTCCCAAGAGGTAGCACAGGCTCACTGCTAATTCTAGTCTCTGCCTGTAAGTGAGCAGTGTTGTTACTACAAGTGGGCAAGCTCCACTGCGCTTGCCTCCTTCTTAGCTGGTAACCTGCCTAGCACTGTGACCTGGATCTACCACAGCTAGCTTTTATACCCTGACTTATCAGGTTGATGGTGGGTTTTATTATGTCTTTAAGTGGTGGTGAAGGCGACAATTCAGCCAAAAGGCAAAGAACGTGTATCAAAGACTGCACTGGGCTTCCAAAGCCTAAAATATATTTACCCCCCTGGTCTTTCATAGAAACCAGGTACCAGCTCAAAGTAGATAAGAATTAAGAACTTTTGCTATTTCTGTACCTTTTTTTGCAGTAGGAAAGACATTTCCCCAGAGTTAAGAGAAAATCTAAATCACCAGGACAAGGGTAGAGGACACAGGCAGAAGCCCCTCCATCCTGTATAGGGCCGGCTCCCCCACCAGCACTGCCTAGAGTCCTTCAGGTGAGCCTGACCTGTTCCAGCCTTCCTAGAAAAAGGTCACTTGGTGTCCCAAAGTCCAGGGGGCAGCTCTTTGATCTCTTTGAAGGCCTAGGATCAGGGGGGAGAGTCTCAGGGTGGAGAGAGTAGCAGGTGACGCAGGCCCTCAGTAGGCAGGACTTTGACGCCTGTCCCTTTAAATCTCAGGTAATTTGGGAGGAGGGAGGGAGTGCCCACGCAGCTCCTGCTCACTCCCAACAGGAGCTCCTGATAGACAAGCCCTGCAGATTCCCAGCTCTGCCAAGTGGAACAGAGCCGAAGCCCTCTTCAGACTGTTAAGGCAACCTCAGGAAGCCTCCCCAGCCTCCCAGGAGAAGTAGGAGACAGGAAGCAGGAGACGGGACCTCTACAGAGAGAGGCCAGGCCGGCTCTTGAGGGTGCCAATGTGGCCCCAAGGCCGAGCCCAGTCTGGCATCAGCCTCAACTCCCCAAGGAGCCAGCCCTCTACTCCATGGGGTGGTCACTGCCCAAGGGGAAAGGGTTAATACTCTGCCTATGGAACAAGTTTTGCAGATGGTTCCGCAGACAAGAGTCCTGGGCTCAGAGCCGAGACCAGCAGAACCTGCTGCAACAGAAGAGGTGAGCTCATGATCTGCTTCTGCTCAGATCCCCAGCAGCAGCGGGGCTTGCACTCCACCCCCACCCTGCCCTGCTTGCCTCCAGTCTTCTCTTGGCACCCCTGACTGGACACTCTGTGCTTTTGGTCATGGACTGGCTCCTCCTAGCACTTTCTCTCAAGTCTTGGCCTGTGGAACTAGCTGCCCATGATGTCAGGTGGGAGGCTGCCAGGGGACATGTGTTAGTTATCTTGAAGGTCCCATTCAATTCTGCAGCCTATTCACAAGGTGCTTGTAGGTCAGGACAGTGTCTTAGGTATCTTCCTTCCACGACCCAGTCTGTGGCAGTAACAGATTATATTTTATATATATATATATATATAATTATATATATTATATATATATATATATTTGAGGGGTTTTCAAGGATTCCTGGCCAGAAGTGCTGAAGATTGGCGCTCACCATTGGATCTTTCAGGCTGGGGGTTTGGAGAGAATCTGGAGTTCGAGCCTTGAAGAAATGTTGAATTTTTTCCATTCTCTCAAAACCTCCCTGTATCCACTTGACTCACTCCTGTCTGCGTACCATCTTAGAGTTGGAAAGCCACTGGATCTTGGGGCCACTCTGTGTGTGGTCTCCTCTCTGAGACTGCCAGTAGCGTTCCACACTCAGAGAGTGACATGCTAGAAGGAAGTTCTACCTTGGATGGTCAGGAGACAGGGAGAATGTCTGTTCATAGAAGAAAGGCTGAAGTTTTTGTCTTAGAGCTTGTCATCATCTCTGAATGCAGGAGCCTGTCTTAGCCTGGCCTAAAGGCTGCCTGGGATTTCCTCTTCTTTGGCTTAAGCATTCCTTACTGGGGATGTGCCCCTTCTTGGAGCTGTGGCTTTCCTGTCTTCTATGTCAGCCACCCACCTCTCTTCCCCCCAGGCCTGGGAGAGTGGGGGCACATGTCTGGCTGATGACGTCTCAGGGCAACAGAACAGCATTGTTGTTAGAGACTAACTCCTCACAGGTTCCACTCCTCTTCTTCCCACTCTTAGGATCCTGTGACTGGGGGCATCAGGCATGGAGTGAAGAAACATACAGGACTTTGAAAGGGGTAGTCGAGGTTTCTAAGTCCCCATACAGAAAGGACATGGTGAAGGGCTTGGGCCTGAGAAGACAGACTGGCTGAGAATATGCTATTGTATGGATCTTGATTGTTCCCATTTCTTCTTCTCACCATCTGGTGGGCCACCTGCAGGTTGCCCTGAAAGGACTAATAGCACCAGTCAGAGAGATCACCACTCCATTTCCCAATCTCTCTGTGTCCACAGTTTCTCCCATCTTCTTCCTAGACATTAGTGTCCACGGCAGTGACCCTCTTTGTGTAGGTACTTCCTAGAAGGAACTGATTTGTGTTGTCAACCACACAAAGGAAAGGAATGCTGTCCCATAGATAACTGGGGCTGGCCACTTAAATAAGCACATGAACAGGTGAAGAGTGAACTGATAAGAGAAATGAACAATGTACTGAGAATCTTGTCCTCTATAGTCACCATCATCTAATTTGTCTAATACAAAACTAAAAACAGGCTGTGGAAGTAGGTTCTGTCTTCTCTATAGGAATGAGTCAAACCTGGTGCTTAGGAGGGGCCCCAAAGAAGAGTTTGAGGAGTAGGAACAAAAGGAATTCCACTATTGCAGAGGATAGTGCAATGAGAAGGGAAAGCTTTAAGGACTCCGAGAGACGACCAGAGATGAGCCAACCTTCTCCTTTGCGGTAGTGTTCTCTTGGGTCTTAGCCACACAGCTCCCCAGTTTAAATGCATATAAGCTGAACTTTTGACTTTCTCCAAGTCCTTCCAGATCACCTTTCTTTCTTTAATTTTTTAACTTATTATTTTTATTTTACGTGTATTTTATTGCCTGCCTGTATGTAAGTACACCTATGTCGTGCAATCCCATGGAGGTCAGAAGAGGATGTCAAATCCTCTGGAACTGGAATTACAGAAGGTTGTTAGCTACCATGTGGGTGCTGGGAATGGAACCTGGGTCCTCTGCAAGAGCAGCCAGTGATGCTTAACCGCTGCTCTTAACCGCCAAGCCATCTCTCTGGTCCCTAAATAACCCCTCTTTCTGACTTGAACTTTATTTCCTGATATCCACTGCATTAAATATTGATAGCGGGTAACATACTCCAGTAGGTTTGTAGGAAATTAATTTGATAGATTTCTTACTTCTCAAGGAGCTCATATTCTCATGGGCAAAATGCACCAATGTATATGCACAGTTGGCTCTCTATGTCTGCAGATTAAACCAACCTTTGAGAGAAAATATGAAAGAACAAAGTCATGTCGTTGCTGATCTATGCTGCCAATTAGGTACATGGTGATTGCATCTATACTGAACTTTTTTTTTTTTTTTCCTTTGTCACCATTCTTAAACAATACACTCTAACAACAATTTACATAGGAATTTTTAGCATTACGTATTTCCATTTATCTAGAAGTGATTTAAGGGACACAGGAAGAAGGGGGTGGTGGTTCATGTTTCTCATCAAGCAGTTGGGAGGCAGAGGCAAGAGGCTAGTATGCTCACGGCCAGCCTGGACTGCACAATGAAACCGTTTATCCAAAAGACCAAAAAAGTTAATAAATAAGATGCACACTGTGGCTCACACATGTAGTCCCAGTCCTTGGAAGGCTGAGGCAGGAAGACTGCCACAAATCTGAGGTCAACCTGGACAGCACAGTGAGTTCCAAGTCAGCCTGAGCCAGAGTACAGACCTATTTCAAAGTGTTCCAGTTGAGTATATAAATTGTATGCAAATCTTATACCGCCGTGTAGGGGGGACTTGAGCACGAGTGCATTTTCATATGGGGGAGGTCTCCTGGAACCAATCTCCCACAGATACCAGAAAGATAAGAGTACTCAGGCTAAAGGTAAGTGTGGTGAAGTTCACAGGATGGGGACAAACAAGCGTTAAGTTAGCCCAGGAGGAAGCTGCCCTTCTGGTATCTGATTTCCACTAGTATGGGGTGTGCTGGGAGCTTCACAGAGGCTGTCCAACCTGACTCCCCGCCCTCCCGTGCTGGCACTTTCTCTCTTTGGGAAGTCAGGGAGCCATGGTGGAGTTTTGAGTGGGGTCATATAGGTAGCTACAAAAATATATGTGAATTGAAATATCTGTGCAAGCTAAGCTCTGGGACCCTCCTGCAGACTAGGACTCTTGCTCTGATATGCACATAGATATGCACGTACACACATAAAATGTCTGTTTACTCACCTGTTTAAAGGAGCTGTAGCAACTTAAAAAAACTCCTTGGTTCCAAGTCCGAAAATTGCTACTTTCTCCAGATTTTTGACTTCCTCATCTCACGGCCAGGAATATTAGCTGAGGGAGGTGGCCTGTGGGTGCCTAGTGTTATGCCATCTCCCCACACATGACTGGTTTCTCCAATCTGTGGTCTTTGCTCTGGGCCTGCCCCCCACCTCCCAAGGAAAATCTGGAGGAGCCATAAAACTAGAAGAACCACATAATTTAGTGGTAAGTGCCTGGGGCTATGTTCTTGGTTACTAGTCTGCCTTTTAACCCCCTGTGATCTTCTGGCAGTCAATTGATCATGCTGACTCAGTTTCCTTTTCTAGAAAAAGGGAATTAATTATTCAGCCATGTTAGATAGCCGAAGAGAGCAAAAGTGATATTAAGTGAGATATTGCTTTGAAAACTGAAAGGCACATTTAACAAATGGGATTATTGTGGCGAAAAGATGGCAGTAAAGAGGCAACTCTTGAGGATTCAGGAATCAGCAGGGATTTGAACTTCCCCAAGAGAAATAAAGCCATAGGAATGGAAATGTATTTGCCTGGCAACCACACAGTATATCACTCCATCCCATCCAAAGGCTACGATCATGTGTGATGGTGTTTGCAGAGACTGGTGTGTCTTCTCAGAGCCCCCCACTTCCAACCTTGATTAACACAAAGTACAGGGAAAGAGAAATGGCTAATGAATTGTCACATGAACAGCCTGCACTTGATTTCTGGGGTCTTTCTAAGCTGATTTGACCATTCCTTAAACCTTGGTGGATCTTGCCTTGTGTGCTAGCACAAACGACAAGACTCACGTACAAGGCACACATACATATACACATTCATGAGCACCCGGAGCAGAGGGTTGTGGGGATCAAGGGTGAGGGAGAAGGGAAGTCCAGAACTCTGACTTGGTAGGCCAGTGGTGCCTTGATCAGCAGCACACTAATTCATGTCATCAAAAAAAGAAAAGTGTTAGGTTTCGTGTTTATTGTTTCATTTCCACCACCCCAAGGTGGAACTAGACTGTTCAATTTTATAGTGAATTATCAACTAACACAAAACATTGTAGAATCTGAAAATATCTTCCATGTTGTTATAATTCAGATTTGCCTTATAATTTATTTTTGCTACTTAATCACTGGGATCTTAAATGCCTCATCTTTTGGTTTCTTCCTTAAATATGTAATGATGCTAGTCAACATTTTGTCTGTAGATGGAATTTATAATTCTCCTTCAGGTAAAGAATCCTTTAAAAAATTTGTTGTGAATAATTGCACCTCTAAACTAGAGTTTCTCTACCCTAATATGGTGACCTTGTTGGGCAAGATAACTCTTAGTAGGTGTCCTGTGTGAGATGTCTAGCACTGTCTCCTTCCTTTAGCCCTGTCCCTCACTTGGTCTCTGACCTTCTGTGATAAGTTGCTGCTGGAGAATCCACAAGACCTCTTGCTATTCCTTGTATTTCTTTCATGGAGCCCAAAGATGGTCTGATATTCAGAATCTGTCTCCTAACTGCCAAGAAAATGTTAAGGACTTAGAGCTTTCTCTGCTATCACCTTGTGGCTCTATGTTGTTACTGCAAGTAATACCACACACTGGCTGGGATACCCTTCCTGACCCCCTCCCCTCTCCTTTTGCTGGATTCTGGAATTTGCCACCAGAGGAGGCCACTTTTTACAAGTCTTGTTGGTTTGTATTATAAGGTTTTTTCTTCACCAGGGATGTAGTCTCTCTAAGTTTCCGCTTAAAATATGGGAGTCCTAGCTCAATGTGAATTTCAGATGAACAGTGGGTAGGTGGTTAGCACAAACAAGGCCCAAACTATGGCATGGGACTTACTTATGGAGTTGAAGGGAGGTATTGGTAGATGGGTATGACCAAAATTCATTCCATAAATGTATGAAGTTTTCAAAGACTAAAAAAAAAATATTCATTAAAATGCTGGCATTTCTGAAATTGAAATTTAACTGAGCATCTTATATTTTTACTTGGTAAATCTGGCAATCCTTGATCCTCGATAGTCTTACAAGGATAGTAGCACACACAAAGAAATAGAATATATGGGGAGTAGAGGCTTGTGGAAGGACATTTGCAGGCTTCAGAAATGTGTTGAGAACAAAAAGGAATTCTTTTTAGAGTCTTAAGCGTAGAAGAAGAGTCATGTTCTATTTACAACATGGAGTACAAGATGCTAGAATAAAAATAAGGCCAAAGAAAAGTGTGAAAAATATTTCAGGAAAGGTGGTATGAGTCCCCCCACCCTGGCCCGAGGGGTGTGTGTGTGTGTGTGTGTGTGTGTGTGTGTGTGTGTTTATGTGTATTGGGAGGAAGATTTGTTTTCTCCTGTTCTAGTGCTGCCTCTAAACTATAGAAAATGACTCCGGGAAAATGGTGGGAACAGTGGAGGTCATGAAGGGGACGAGGAGAGAACTCATGTTGTTTGCAGCCATCTTCGCTTACCCAACATACTGTTTTGCACTTAGATTATATGTTTGCTTAGGCTCGGCTTAGAGGACGGCAGATAGGAATAATGAGGAGAGGAAGTAAGTAAAGCCAAAACACCTCTTGGCACAGCTACCGATTCATCCATTCTACAGATCATCCACCACAGGCTAGGCCTTTTCTCTGGGCACAAAAGTGCAGAATGCACAATGAACAATCCCTGGGCTGGAGGAGTGGATTCAGGAGGGAGCAGCCATGTGGGTACAAGCCCAGGGAGAACGGTGTGCTCTGTGGTGCTGAGGGTGTGTGGTGAGACCGAAATGCCTGGAGTAAGGAGTTAGGGGGAGGATCAGAGAATGGATAAATAGCTGCACAAAGACTGTGAAGGATCTCTGTGTTCCTTATTCTTGGGCATTGAGAGACCCGTTGGCTTTTTGTAAGCTTTGACTGCATTGCCATTTAGAAAGGCTATTTAGACAGCAATAAGAAGTCTGGACTGGGGTGGACAGAGTACAGAGCTAGAAGGATGACTTGCTAATCTTGGGGTAGAGAATAAAGATGGTATTCACTGAACTTTAGTAGCAACAAACAGGAAAGGACTGAGTGGAGACAGAATCTTAGAAGACACAGGGCTGGTGACTATGTCTGGGCCCTGTGGGAGACTGGGGGTTACCTTCCCACTTCCCACTTTGCAGAAGGCTTTGTATCACTGCCAAAATTTCCACATGGGAGCTCTTGTCCATGCCCTTTTGTATGTTATAATTGGATATCTATAGTTAAATAGGATTATTTCATTTTTTTTCTCCCCATAGAAATACCAAATTGCTCTAGGCTGAAAGAAAATTCCAACAAAAGATCTGTGTGTCTTAGTTGAGGTAGGACTAGAAAAGTGGTTGGGGTAAGCCAAGGAATACAACTTTGCCTAAAACAAATGAAAAGCAGATTACAAATAAAGAAATACGAGGGACTAAGAAAAAGAAAAAAGAAGCTTCTAATCCAAAACTGGGTGAGCTGAAGAAGGAATAAAGAGGGAAATGAAAGCATTCAGATTCACATGAAACTCAATATATGAATTCTTTTTTTTATTATTTTATTTATTTCTGTATGTGTATGAGTGTACTGTCCACACGTAGGTCTGTGCACCCGTGTTGTGCAATGCCGCGGAGGTCAAAAGAGGGTCTCGGATTCCCCCGGAACTGGAGTTCTCCTGGAATTGGAGTTTCAGATGGTTCTCAGCTGCCATGTGGGTGCTGGGGATCAAACCCGGGTCCTCTGTAAGAGTGGTCGGTGCTCTTAACCGCTAGGCTATCTCTCCAGCCCCAATATATGAATTCTTTAATGGGATTCTCAACTTCTACATCTATTCCTGTTGGCCACCATTTATAACTTCTATAGTTCTATAGTGGAAATAATGTAGCAGCTAAAGCCATATAGATAGGAGCCTGAGCTTGATGGCTAACTATGCTTTCTAAGCTTTAATGTGTGATCTTTGGGGTGGAGATTCCTCAGATTTATCACATCAGCAATTTCACATGCAGAGACCATACTCAGTAACTATTTGACTTGAGTAATTCCTCCTAAACATTTACTTGCATTTGAATCCATTGGGAGTTCTCTTAAACTGCAGATGTTCCAGGTCTAAGGGTAGTTCAAGTGTTGACGCTTTTTTGGAGGGGGGTATTGGGTATTTTTGAGACATGGTCTCCCAGAGATCCACCTGCCTCTGCCTCCTGAGGGCTGGGATTAAAGGTGTGTGCCACCACACTTTTTAGGAATATACACAAGATGCTGATAATCCAGGGCCTATTTTAAACATAAAGGAAAAGAGGAGAGAGAGAGAGAGAGAGAGAGAGAGAGAGAGAGAGAGAGAGAGAGAGAGAGAAACATGGGGTGAATGACCCCTGCCTGAAGATAAGCTTTTTTCACGAGGGCCCTGAAGATAGAGCCAGAGGGAGGAGGAAAGTGTTGGAATCAAAACACATACACACAGCCAAATAGCACCTACTAGTCTCTGCATGTTGATGTCCTCCACAAATATGAGGGACGAACTCCTTATACCCCTGCTATACGAAAAACAAGGCTATCACACAGGGCAATCTCAGGGCACTTGCTGAGGCCAAAATGGGACCACAAGCCACGAGCTGAATGTGGGATTGAGTAAAGCTCTTCTCCTTGTCTGGTGTCCTAGTTTGTCTTCCATTGTTGTGACAAAACACTCTGACAGATACCAACTTGGGGAGGAAAGGGTTTATTCAGCTTACATCTCCTGGGTCACAGTTCATCACTTAGGGAGCCCAAGGCAGGAACTCAGGGCAGGAACCTGGAGGCAGGAGCTGAAGCACAGGCCATGGAGGAGTGCTGTTCACTGGCTTGCTCCCCTAGATCATGCCCAGCCCGCCTTCTTATACGGTACACAACAACCTGCCCAGGGTGGCACTACTCATTGTGGGCTGGGCCCTCCCACACTGCTCAACCATCAAAACAATACTCCACAGATGTGGCCACAGGCCAATCCAATGGAGCCAATTCCCCAATTGAGGCTCCCTCAACCTAGGTCTGTCAAGTTGACACTAAAGCTATCCAGCACATCTGGTATGAACAGACAGTATATATACAAGCACTAAGTATGCTGGTCCCAGTACCAGGGGTTTAGGAAACTAGTCAGGGCACTCACCAACACAGGCTAAATGAACAAAAAGTGAGTTTAGGTGAACTGAACAGACAAGGGAGGAGAGTTGGTGACCTTCCCACTGCAATGGACCCATCTGCCTGGATCAAGGCCCTTACTATTGATTGCTGTCAAGATACATGCATCAAAGTGAGGCCTTTATCAGTAAGTATTCCACAGCTGGGCTTGTGTTCTATTACCACCTTTCTTATTCTGTTTCCTGGTAGGATCTGGGAGTCTCCTCTCCTTCTAGCTGCCAAAGAAAATGATGTCCAGGCTCTGAACAAGTTGCTCAAGTTTGAGGGATGTGAAATACACCAGAGAGGTAAGGGGCAGAATCCTAGCAATGACCTCTGGGTCTTCTCCACTCCCCACCGGCCTTCCCAAGACAGCTCAGTACCTGAAGTCTGTGTTGTCTCCATTGTAGTGCACTGTAGAAGTTATATGGCTTTTTTTCTTTCAATATCAGGAGCCATGGGGGAGACGGCCCTGCATATAGCAGCCCTCTATGACAACCTGGAGGCTGCCATGGTGCTGATGGAGGCTGCCCCGGAGCTGGTCTTTGAGCCTATGACTTCTGAGCTATATGAAGGTGAGGCCCCAGGACGGAGTGTTGTTGTAAATCTACAGCAGTCCAAGGAGATACTTTGGGGGCCAAATTGGATATCTGAGGATCTCTAATCTTTTGTTCTTTTGAGTCCTAATTGCAGGCCACTACATCTGGTCCCTAACTTGCCAGAGGCCTACAGAAGGGGAACAGATGGGGAAGGGGGAGGGCAACAGGATCTACTGGGAATCCTGAATAGCCACAGGGTCTCTATCCTCTATGCCAGGTTACCACACAGGAGACCATGGGTGTACATGGGAGGGATGCCTTCAGAGTCCTGGGAACAGATATGTAACTCACAGTTCTCTCTGGGCCAGGTCAGACTGCACTGCACATTGCAGTAATAAACCAGAATGTGAACCTGGTACGTGCCCTGCTTGCCCGAGGGGCTAGTGTCTCTGCCAGAGCTACAGGCTCTGCCTTCCACCGAAGCCCCCACAACCTCATCTACTATGGTGAGAGTCAGGCCTGGGATGAGAGCTGGAAAGTGGGGCAGGGGCAGCGGGATGGGAGGCTATAGAGGGCCATGCCAGACTCTGTTCCACCTTTTGGGAAAGTGGAGGAACAGCCCTTCTAGGATTCAGAGGCAGAGGCCGATGCCAGCCATAACCGTTTGCACTGACCTTTCATCCCAAGCACTAAGATGAGAAATGGTAGGAGGAGGGCATGAGAGAGAAAAGCCCTCCACGTCCTGAGATCTTGTCTCCTTACACGGATTCCAGGGGAGCACCCTTTGTCCTTTGCTGCCTGCGTGGGCAGTGAGGAGATTGTACAACTGCTCATCGAGCATGGAGCTGACATCAGGGCTCAGGACTACCTGGGTAAGAGCTTGGATAAGGAGGCAATGTTAGATGCTGTAGGGGTTGGGGGTTGGGGGAGGTGGGACTGGGACCTGGATAGGAAATGGGGTATTCAGGGATGTAAGGCCTACGGCCAAGTGGCAGCCTCTGTCCTCACCAGGAAACACAGTGCTGCACATCCTCATCCTGCAGCCCAACAAAACCTTTGCCTGCCAGATGTACAACCTGCTGCTGTCCTATGATGGAGGGGACCACCTGAAGTCCCTGGAACTCATTCTTAACAACCAGGGGCTCACCCCCTTCAAGCTGGCTGGAGTGGAAGGCAACACTGTGGTGAGACCTCAGCCCTAAAGTGTTTCTCTAATGCTCCTCATACTGACTTGCTAGGAGGAAAGAGACCTGAACACATCCACGATGTCTGGGTCCCGCTCTCAGCTCTAATGGATCCATCTCAACCCACACCTTTCATGTTCCCACTCTCCTTTTCGTCTATATGCTTTGATGGGGTACCAGGGTCTGTGTAGTCTAGATCCCAGGCTAGGTGTGCCTATACTGTCCACGCCCACTTGCCTTTCAGTGCCCTGCCAATCTCCCCATATTTTCAGGCTCTCCAGTGAGTCATGAGGAAGGACAAATCTAGGAGCCTGTGTGACTTGAACCCTTTTGCTCTCCAAAGGCTGTGGTCATTAAGAGAAGGAGACCACCTTGCCCCCTAGACTGCGCCATCCCCCTTAGTTATAGATCATGAGCACTCTACTCTCTTTCAGATGTTCCAACACCTCATGCAGAAGCGGAAGCACATTCAGTGGAAATATGGGCCACTGACCTCCACCCTTTACGACCTCACAGAGATTGACTCTTCCGGAGATGAGCACTCTCTGCTGGAACTTATTGTCACCACCAAGAAGCGGGAGGTAAGGGGCTTTGGCAGCACAGTCCCTGGTGTGGGGTGCCCCACAGGGTCTTGGAACTGGCTGTTCTTTCTGCTGCAGGCTCGCCAGATCCTGGATCAGACGCCTGTGAAGGAGCTGGTGAACCTCAAGTGGAAGTGGTATGGGCGGCCCTACTTCTGTGTGCTGGGTGCCATCTACCTGCTGTACATCATCTGCTTCACCATGTGCTGTGTCTACCGGCCCCTCAAGCCCAGGATCACTAACCGCACCGATCCCAGGGACAACACCCTCCTGCAACAGAAGCTCCTTCAGGTGAACCCTGGGTGTAACAGGTCCGCAGGGCCGGGAGGGAATCTGATCTTCCTCAGCTTGGTTCCACCCTCCTGACTTCCTTCTACTTCTTACCCAAGCTCTGATATGTGGGCACAAAGCCAGCATGGACACACACACACACACACACACACACACACACACACACATACACACACACAGAGAGAGAGAGAGAGAAACACATGTGTATTCTTACTCTAGGAGCTGCATTTGGGACTAGCTGAACTTAATGGGCTAGAAAGATTCTGAAAGAGCTTGTAGCCTGGGGAACTGGGCTATGCAGGATAGAGATGGGCATTTGACCAACATGTTTCCTCCTTAGGAAGCCTATGTGACCTCCAAGGATGACCTCCGGCTGGTGGGAGAGTTGGTGAGCATCGTCGGGGCTGTGATCATCTTGTTGGTAGAGGTGAGGTGTGGATAGGATCCAGAGCGAGGCTGTCTGCCCCAAGGGATCCAGACTGCATTCTGGTCTACAAGAGCCTTTGTGTCTCCCTGACTTCTCTCCAGGTTCCAGATATCTTCAGGTTCGGGGTCACTCGCTTCTTTGGACAGACTATCCTTGGGGGGCCATTCCATGTTATCATGTGAGTCTCCTTCATCTCACTGCTAACCCTCACTGCACTAGGGCTTCTTTTCCTCTTCCTGGATTCCTGGCCTACAAAGAGCCTTGGCTCTCAGAGCTCCTTCTGTGGTGTGTGTGACCCAGGGCACTGAGTATGTGAAGGCTGAGTCTGAGCGTGTGGAGACCGTTCCAGTTATGCCCTTGCTGTCAGGTCTCCAGGTTGATCCTACTATCTGCCTCATTATTTCCTTCCTCTTTCCCTCCCAGTATCACATATGCCTTCATGGTGCTGGTGACCATGGTGATGCGGCTCACCAATGTAGATGGCGAGGTGGTGCCCATGTCCTTCGCCCTTGTGTTGGGCTGGTGCAATGTCATGTACTTTGCCAGAGGCTTTCAAATGCTGGGTCCCTTCACCATCATGATTCAGAAGGTCAGTGCTTCCCTGACGCTTCCTAGAGAAAGGTCTCAGACCAGGAGTGAGCAAACACTATTTCAGGGGGGGCCTATAGTAAATATTTCAGGCTTCGTGAGTCCTATAAAGCCTTTGTTATATATTTTTCTTATTTTTTTTCCCCTTTGAAAAAGTGTAAAGTCCTTTAAAAATACTAAAAATCATCCTTAGTTTAAGAACCTCATGAAGATAAGGGAAGTAGATTTAGCTTGCAGGTGTTTGGAGTGAGACTTGCTGGGGTCAGGCAAGGCCACTGCCCTGAGGGTACAATGACTCCTTCTTTCTCTAGATGATTTTTGGTGACTTGATGAGATTTTGCTGGCTGATGGCTGTGGTAATCTTGGGCTTTGCTTCAGGTAAATCACCAATACATGATGGAAGCTAGGGCCTAAGGGAACTTAGAGGGTGCAGAATGCTTCCAGTAGAACTTGGAGAAAGGAGGAAAGGCAGACATCAGAAGGGATTACACAATGTCTAAAGATGGAACGTTCCTCAGACGTGAGGGACAATCGTGTCAGAGACAGGTGATCAGGAACATGATCACACAGAAAATAGGAGGGCATGACAGTCCAAAAACATATTGTTTGGGGTCAAGGCAGTAATAAGGGATGAGGGGAATGGTATGGAAACAGATAACAAAAGCTGGTGTGGGCTAGTCATGATACAGTTGCCATGGTAACTCTCACCCCTTGGGTGGAGCAGCCTTCCATATCATCTTCCAGACAGAGGACCCTGATGAGCTGGGCCATTTCTATGATTACCCCATGGCACTCTTCAGCACCTTTGAGCTCTTCCTCACCGTCATCGATGGGCCTTCCAACTACGACGTGGATCTGCCCTTCATGTACAGCATCACCTACGCTGCCTTTGCCATCATCGCCACACTGCTCATGCTCAACCTCCTCATCGCCATGATGGGCGACACCCACTGGCGAGTGGCCCATGAGAGGGATGAGCTCTGGAGGGCCCAGGTGAGCCCCCTGGTGGCTGGGAGGGTTAGTGTCAAGAGTCCTCTGCCCTGGAACTAGTATGCTCAGATAGAAAGAAACAGGGCCTTTGTACCCTGTATGGCACATAAGAGCGAGTCTGGATTCTCTGGGAAGAATCTCTCAGAGTTTTCTCAAATATGAAAGCCTTAGATCTGGAGAGATGGCTCAGTGGTTAAGAGTGTGTAATACTTTCTTTGCGCAAAGGACCCGAGTTCAAGTCTCAGCATCCTCGTCAGCTCTTAATCACCTGCAACTATACCTCCTGGCCTCCACAGGCACCTGCAATACCTACACGCAGACCTACATGCAGACCTACACACAGACGTACAGACATACACATATTTCTAAAAATCTTTTAAAGGGGGGCTGGAGAGATGGCCTAGCGGTTAAGAGCGCCGACCGCTCTTACAGAGGACCTGGGTTCGATCCCCAGCACCCACATGGCGGCCGAGAGCCGTCTGAGACTCCAATTCCAGGAGAACTCCAGTTCCAGGGGAATCCAACACCCTCTTCTGACCTCCACGGCATTGCACGACACGGGTGCACAGACTTGCATGCAGACAGTACATTCATACACATACAGAAAGAAATAAAATTAATAAAAAAAAACAAACAACAACAAAAAAACTTTTAAAGCGTTTCTAAAATAATAAGAAATAAAGCTAACAGTAGCTAACATTGTATTTGGTAAATTTTGCTCCTAAGTAAGACTGGAAGTATCTAGTCTTCTTGACAATATTTAACTCTGCAAACCTGACCCAGAAAAAATTGAAAGTGTTATAAATAATGCCATAAAAACCTTTCTTTAGCAGCAGACGCTATCTTCAGTCAGATCATTATGATGGGTATAAAGGACAATGAGATGAATCAAATCCTCATTTAAAAATATACTTGGAAAAAGAATTTATCTCAACAAAAATAATTTCAGCAAAATAAAAATGGAAATATAAAACATTGAAAAGCATTTAACTATGATGTGTTGGAAATGGAGTAAAAGCCAAGCTGGCCAGATGGGGTTTGCTTGGAGAAATATTTTGAAAATACACTGATATTCAACTTACAGGTAGGATGTTTACATTTTAAAATCGCTTTATATATGTAGGATCAACATATTCGTTGGCCGGTGAAAATCCTTTATACTTGATCTTGATTGTACCCCTTGGATCAGGTCTCTGCACCCACCTGCATATCCCTGCCTCCACCTCCCCTGGCTTTGCCATGAATCTAGTCACAGGGTAAAGAGCTGTGCTGCTCTATTCTATCGCTATTTCCTCTCTCCCGCTGAAAAGGCCCTATGGCGATCCCATCGCCATTTCGGTTTGGGGTGTTGCTTCCACACTGAGCTTCTGAGTTTCTTTGTCATTGCTAATCTGCAGTTTCTCTCCCTGCCCTTCGCAGTCTTCACCAGCCTCTTCTATTCCTAAATGCAGGTTGTAGCTACCACCGTGATGCTGGAGAGGAAGCTGCCTCGCTGCCTGTGGCCACGCTCTGGGATCTGTGGGCGAGAGTACGGGCTGGGGGACCGCTGGTTTCTGCGGTAAGTATATGCCCGCTAGTGGGTGCTCCCTGATCTAGGCAGCTGCTGCCAAGGGGCTGGTGATCTCTGTCCCTACCTTGGCTGTCTGGAGTCACAGTGGTGGGGTTTGATGGCAAGGGATGGATGGGAAGGAGTCAAGTGTCTGGTCTGGGATTCACTCTTAAGTTCTCACTGCATCTGAAGCTCTCCTCTCTCTGTCTCCAGGGTGGAAGATAGGCAGGACCTCAACCGCCAGCGGATCCAGCGCTATGCGCAGGCCTTCCAGCAACAAGACCACCTCTACCCTGAGGACTTTGACAAAGACTCAGGAGAAAAACTGGAGACGGCCCGATCCTTAGGTGCCTACCTGTCCTTTCCTACACCATCAGTGTCAAGAAGTACCTCCCGCAGCAGCATCAACTGGGAAAGGCTTCGACAAGGGACCCTAAGGAGGGACTTGCGGGGCATAATCAACAGGGGCCTGGAAGACGGGGAGGGCTGGGAGTACCAGATCTGAAAGCTGCCTCTCACCAAGACTCAAAAGAAAATGAAACAAAGTAGCAAAGTCCTAGAAGTCTCATCCCCCAGGTCCAAGTGGGGGAAGAAGAGTAGCCTGCCTAGGAATGAACTGGGAATTAATGCTCCAGGCCTCCTTCGGCTTGGGGCAAAGGGGAGAACGCATGATCCTTGCCTCAGTGCAAGCATTCCCGTTCCCTTACGGAAACTCCAGGGCATGCCAGAGCACTTTAAGTACAGGCTCGCCATCCCAAAGCACCTGTCTCCACCCAGGGCTTGTAACTGAGCGGAGATGGAGCTCTTCCCAAGGTGCTCCAGATGACTGGTGGAGAAACACTGAGCTTGTGAGAAGCTGCGTGATGGAGGGAGACTGGTACCAGTCTGGGGGTGGAGAAGCCCGCCTCCACCTTCCACCTTCCAATAAAGTTATTTCCTGGTCCCCGCCCAGCATTCTTTATGCATTAGTGCCCCACCAGTGGCCCTCCCACCTGTCTTGAAGGTCTGCCCCTCCTCCAAAGCCTCCCTAGTCCCTCCTGGTAGACGGAGGCCTGGACACACCCAAACTTGTAAATTCCCCGTCTTTCCCTTTAATATGGGAGAGGCCGTTGGAAGGGACAGGATACAGGGAGGCAGTGTCCAGAGGGCTGGGTGTAGTGTGGCAGGCAAGGAGGCCAGCAGAGAACCTGGATCCGTCTCACGTCCCTCATCCACCCTGTGTCCAGGGCTACATAGGGGCGTCGGTGGTGGCTCACGGATTCCAGCCCAGGCCCTGCTCACACCTCCACTGAGCCTGGCTGCCTCAGATGCTGCTGGAGAAGCTGGATGTTGTGCAGTAGTTTCTTCTGGTGGCCGGCGAGGGTGATGCCCAGAGCGGGCAGGTCTCTGGTGGGGAGGGAGTGGGTCAGACTCAGGCCATCTTCTCCAACATCCCAGATGTACCCCTTGTTTGGGTCCCAGAGTGTCTGCCCTCCCCACCTTGCCCTGCTTACTCCAGGCTGAGCTGAGCCACATCATTGAAGGTGGAGAGGCCATACTTGGAGAAGTGGTCCTGGTAGCAGTCCAGTCCAATGGCTGAAAGCCAGGCCTGGGGAGAGTCCAGGCAAGGGAAGTCCAAGGCCACAGGGTTCAGAAGGGCCTGGGAAGGCCTAAGGTGGGGAGGGCAAGCAGGGCAGGTCAGTGTTTCTCTTCATCTTAGCTCTCTCTGCTCAGTTTTCTATTTGGTTTACATCCACCCTCCCTAGCTTTCCCAGGCTCCAGACCCAAGCTTCAGACCTGTCCCCGGGGCCCCCTTCAGCCTGTAGTGTGTCTGGTTTTCGGATCATCTTGTCAAATGCAGCCACCAGCTGGTCAAAGTGAGGCCGCCTGGCACGGTCCTTCTGCCAGGTGTCCAGCATCAGCAGATGCAGCCCAGGAGGACAGCCTGGAGGTGGGGGCAGCCGGAACTCTTGCTCTATTGCATTCAGTACCTGTGGGTCGGGAAAAACACGATGAAAAGCAATTGACAGTAGTAACGGTAGGAAAGAGGGACAGGCAGGCTGAAGTCTGATCCAGCCTGATGAAGGGGTGAGAAAAGAACTTAAAAAAGTGGCACAGAATACTGTAGCCACAGGATCTTAGAGTACGAATGGCCCAGAAAAGGGTGGGCTTGGCAGAGGAAAGCCTGGGAGGGATCCTGACTGGGAATACCAGGCATCTAGGAAGCTCACCTCCTGCTCGCTCATGTCCCAGTAAGGTCGTTCTCCATAGCTCATCACTTCCCACATAAGGATCCCAAAGCTCCAAACATCACTGCATGTTGTATGCTTCCCATGTGCAATGACCTCCGGGGCTGCCCAGCGGAGCAAGCCACTCGAACCCTGAAGGGGGATAAGCAGAAGGGACATAGCAGGAGCTGCAGTCAGCAGGCCAACACTGCCTCCTATCCAGCATCTCATGTACAGGTCAAAGGGCTCCACACTGACTGACCATTTGGGATGTCAACATGTCTGTGCTGACTCTGTGGGTTGTGTAGCCTCTGTATTGGGGGCAAGCAGGATCCGGAACTCGAGTTTCACAGGTCTCCTGTCCTGAGCTTCCTTTCTTTGCCTTGGTTTCTAAAGTCCCTCAACTGCCCTTGACAGGGGCTTCCCTCTCCTCACCACTGGACTGAACCTCTACCACCCAGGTACTGTGATATCCCACCTGCACATCCACCCAGGAGCCCAGTTCTCCCTCCTGCACCTGCTGAGGAACACTGAGTCTCTAAGAACCTGTACTCACCTGAGGGCTATGGCCCAGGCGGGCCACCTTGCACACTAGGTGGCTGTTCACCAGCACACTTCGGGCAGAGAGCGCACGGTGCACAAAGGCAAAGCTGGACAGGTACTGCATGGCAGCAGCCACTCCCCGCTGCATGGCTACCAGCTGCAGGCTGCTGAACTGGCCTTCCCTTTGCTGAGGGACAGAGGACAGGGGTCGGCAACAGGCCACACAGATACTGTGCAGTAGACACCGGCCTGAGAGAGTAGTTGGGGAAATGGGGGCAAATTTGGAATCAGAAAACGGCCTGGGAAGGAAGAGGGAAGACCATAGTGGAAGATGGGATGGCAGGAAGCAAAGGAGCAAGGTGAGAACCCTAAGCGTTCTTCCACCCAAAGACTCTCCTCCTTCACCAGAGCAGAACTGACCCTGAGGAAGCTGTCCAGAGGGCCGAGCTCCATGAGCTCCGTCAGCACCATGAGAGGCCGGCTCTTGGTGACTACGCCTTCCAGCCGCAGGATGTTGGGGTGTTGGAACTGGCCCAGCAGTGCTGCCCGGCCCAGAAAGGTCATTTGCAGGCTCTCAGCACCTCCTGCCCACAGGGCCTGGATGGCCACAGCCTGTTCCCGCCTTCCCCGGGGCTGCAGTCGGCCCCTGCGCACTTCCCCGAAGGAGCCTGGGAGAACAGATAGAGGTGTGACTAGAGTCATGAGAGTCCAGCTGTACTTAGGGACGGCCAGGCCCTCCCAGGCACTCCTTTCTCCTACAGTACCTGCACCAATGACCTCCTCGATCTTGATATAGGCAGGGTCAACCTCCCGTGCAAGCTCTCGGATGGCCTGGCAGGGGTCCTCATAGGTGGAGGGGTCAATGTAATACTTGACTCCAAGACCTGAAGAGTACAGTATGACATCAGAGTGTGTTTCAAGTCTAGATGCCCAAATATTCCGGGCATTCCGTTTCACTTCTGGAAGACGCATGAGCCTAGCCACAGACCCCAACCCCAACTCCAGTCACGTTCCCTTTCCCCTTTCCAACCTGGGCTGCTGTACTGCTGTAGCTGCTCTGTGTAGCCAGTCCCATGCCGCTTCCTAGGGGACAAACCAGTAGCCTAGAATGACACGTGCTTCTGTCCGTGTGCATCTGCCCCTGACCACCCTAACCGGGCAGACAGCTTTCCGGCCACAGCCATGCAAACTGAAGGGACTCTACCAGGTCCCTCTTTTCCACCTTTGTCATGCAGTAGTGGAAGAAAGAGATGGGAAGTGCTTCAGGGTTCCCAGGGCTCCCAGGGACTTGAGTGGGGCCAGGGAAGGTGGGGCAGGAGTGGAAGGGGCCTCACCGCTGGAAGATGACAGCCAATATAGTGATGGCTGCCAGCAGGAGGAAGGCCAAGGCCCCCAGGATGGAACCAATCACCAAGGACAGCTTCTCGGGAAGCTGGGAGGAGAGCTCACCTGAGGGATCAGGGCCATGGTCACAGGGGGCCCAGCTTTCTTATGCAAGTGTTCACATGTACCTCATGCACCTGATGGGGTCTAGACATCCAAGGTACCACATGCACACTCCCACACCTGATCATACGTCCAGCCCTCCATATGCGACAGTTATCACAGCTCTACACACACGCCCAGCTGTATGCATTTGCATCTGCAATCTCACTCATACTCACTCGCTTACCCCTACTCTCCCCACACAGTCCTTGTCGTCAGGGGTCACCCATAGCCTCCTCCTTTCCTAGAGCCTATGTTCTGGAAGATGATGGGTCACAATGTGTGGCTCGGACAGTCCTGGGCCTCTCCTAGCTCTCCCTCTGGCTCCCCCTTGCCCACCTAGGAGGCCCCTCACCTTGAGGCAGGGTCTGGAAATAGACTTTGCTCCCATAGGGACCATGGCCAGCTGCGGTCCGTGCCCGAACCTGGAAGCCGTAGATGTGGCCAGGGCTTAACCGTGTCACAGTGGCAGTGTTGGTCTCGCTCGTCATGGTGAAGGAGTGGGATTCGTCTTCTGCCTAGGGACAACAATCACTCACTAGCTGGCCAGGCTCATCTCTTTACCCTGCTTTTCCCTCCAAAGACCTCACCATCTTCCTTACTAGTATATCCCTAGTGCCTCAGGCCCTTGGCACCTGCCCTGGCCCAAGTCAATAGCGATGCCCTTGTGGGGTTATGGGGGCTGAGAGCTCTCGCTAGCCCTGCTGTGCACCCCAGACCTCCTGCCCACCTGGTCATAGTAGCGGACTTGATAGTCAAGGATGTTCCCGTTCGTCTGGTCAGGCTGTGGCCAGGATACTGTGATGCTGTTGGCTGCCCGGCTCACCTGGTGCACCACAGGGACTGCGGAGGGAACTAAATTGCAGGATAGAGAGATTATTAAAGGGAACTGGAGTCTGTAGGACCAGGGGACCCAGGGGTGGAGGGGGTGGAATTCAGAATGTGGAATAATGCAGGTCGGCTGGAGGGAAAGCAAGGCGAAGACAGGTTCTGAGGAACTAAGGCAAGGTGTCCCCAAGGAGGAAGGAAAGGGCTTACCTTCATGGCTAGTGCTGACATTGATGGCTGCTGCCTGGGGAGGGTCAGGGCTGAGCTCAGACACCCCATTGACAGCCTGCACTTCCAAGATGTATGGTACGTGTGCTCGGAGTCCCCCAACTAACACTCGACTCTCGGTCAGGCCCCTCTGGCGGGGGTCGAAATGCACCTCATCCCTGCAGCGACGACATGTGCCCCTGCTGCTGGGCTCCCGGTGACCTCCACACTCCTTGCATACCACATTGAAGAGCAGATCCCCTCGACCACCCAGCTCCTGGGGCAGGCGCCAGTGCAGCATGAGTGCCGATCCCTGTACTTCAAACCAAAGCTCCCTGGGAGCCGATGGAGGGCCTGGATGGGGTGTAGCAGGGAGGAGGTGTGAGGTGGAGGTGATTGAGGAAGGAAGGAGGCCAAAAGGTGCAGCCAGAAGGACATGAAGTGGGCCAGAAGGCAGAGGAGGATAGGGAGAGAAGAGGTTAGGAAACCAAGGAAGCGAGAGAATTGGTCACTCCAAAGCCCCCCTCCCGGCAGTGCTGCATTAGCCCCCCCGCAGTGCTGCATTAGCCCCCTCGCAGTGCTGCATTAGCCCCCCCGCAGTGTTGCATTAACGCCCCCGCAGTGCTGCATTAGCCCCCCCGCAGTGCTGCATTAGCCCCCCCAGCAGTGCTGCATTACCCCCCCACCAGTGCTGCATTACCCCCCCTGACAGTGCTGCATTAGCCCCCCCCACAGTGCTGCATTAGCCCCCCCCGGCAGTGTTGCATTAGCCCCCCCCGGCAGTGCTGCATTAGCCCCCCCGGCAGTGCTGCATTAGCCCCCTCCCCCCCTCAGTACTGCATTAGCCCCCCCCCCGGCAGTGTTGCATTAGCCCCCCCCCAGGCAGTGCTGCATTAGGCCTCCCCGGCAGTACTGCATTAGCCCCCCCCTGGCAGTAATGCATTAGGCCCCCGGTTCATGGCCCACTCCCAGGAAGGGCCTCAGATTCTCTTCTGCGTTGGGCTGAGAGGGGACTCACCAGTGCAGGGAGCTTCTGGGGGGTCAGAACTGGCCCTGTAGAAGCCCTGGAGACAAGGGCAAACCGGGGCTGCAGGGTCAGGGGAGTGGCTGCGTGCTGGGCATGGTGAGCAAGGGTTGTTTCCAGCCAGGGCCTTATAGGACCCCTCAGGGCAGGCTAAGGAGACAGAGGGGAAAATATGGTCACATTTACTTTATCTACCCACCCTTAGCTTCCAGTCACGTTTGCACAGTGTCCTCTGTCCCCAGAACTGGCTTAGCACCCACTCTCCCCACCTCCCTTTTTCTGGTATAAGACTTGTTCAGTCAGTCAGGGACAGAACTGCATTTCCAGTCATGAAACAGGTGTTGGGTGCATAACCCCTCTCTGCAGTCATTTTTCATAGCCTGTCTACTGCCACCTTCTACCTGCCTTAGCCAGCAGCTTAGCATTGAACCTTCCCCAGTTCAACAGCAGATGGAGAGAGAGCTGCCTATTCCAGGTAACCCAAGGAACTGAGCAACCTTTGCTCTCTGTCACTTCTTAGGCCTGTAGCCTTAAAATACACAGCAATTGATATGGGAAACTCCAGAAGCTTCCATATATTTCAGATGAGTTCACATATGCATGCTTGTGTGCTTCAGAAATTTAAGTTGGGGGAAATGGGTCCTTTTATGAGATGGCTTGTTTGAGATCTTTAAAAAATATGTTTTTGGGACTGGAGAGATGGCTCACTGGTTAAGAGCAATGGTTGCTCTTGCAGAGGACCTTGGTTCAGTTCCCAGGTTCCCAGCACCCACGTGCTGGCTGACAAACATCTGTAACTCCAGTTCCAGGGGATTTGACCTCCTTGGACATTGCACAACAAGGATGCACTTACACGTATGCAGACAATACACTTAGACACACACACACACACACACACACACAATTAAAGAGGCTGGAGAGATGGCTCAATGCTTAAGAGCACCTGCTGCTCTTGCAGAAGATCTGGATTTGATTCCCAGCACCCGCATGGCAGCTGGCAAACATCTGTAACTCCAGTTCCAGGAGAATCTGATGTCTTTTTCTGTGTGGGCACTGCATGGCACAGATATACTTATGCACATGCAAGCAATACCCTTATACACATAAAATGAGAATAATAAATAAGATAAAATGAAATAAATATTTTCTTCACTTTTATTTTACATGTATGGATGCTTTGCCTGCAGGTAGGTAAGTGCACCCATGTTGTGCAATGCCCATGGAGGTCAGAAGAGGGCGATGGATCCCCCAGAGCTGGAGTTACAGCAGTTGTGAGATTCTCTGCCTGGGTGCTGGGCATCCAACCCAAGTTCTTGAGAAGAGCAACCAGTGCTTTTAACTGCTGAGCCGTCTCTCCCATTATATTTGAGATCTTTTGTGGACAAAGTCATATAGGGAGTGTTCAGGGAGAGATCCAAGGTCAAGGGCATGAGGTAATTTAGGCCCTCACCTTGGCAGACCTTGTCTCCGCGCACCGGCTGGTGTCCAGGCTGGCAGCGGCAGCCTCCAACAGCTACCATCCACCTTCCTTCCCCATTGCAGTGTAATCTCGGGGGACTCCCTCCCGCCTGGCCTCCAACGCCATCCTCTTCTGGCTCTGCATGAGCTACACAGGTGCCCACAGCTGCCACCAGGGAGGCCCCCCCAGCCCCACTAGCCTGCGTCTCAGGAAAGGAGGCAAAGGCACGCAAGACAGAAGGGCAGGTGTAGGAGAAGAGCTTGACTGCTACCAGGGCCAGGCAAGCCCCTGTGTCCTGGAACGCCACGTAGAAGCCACGCTGAGTCAGAGGGCCAAAGCTTCGCTCTTTCACATTCAGCTGCAGCCCCACCCGCTGTCCAGTCCTGTGGGGTCCCACAACCCACGAGGAAGACGAAGAGGAGGAGGCTGGGAAGCTCTCATCTGCTGCAATTGTGTCCACTTTGGTCCAGCGTTTGAGGTGCCAGGCGGAAATGCTGTCAGGGCCGTCGGGCTCATCAGCCTGCCGGTAGTAAAGGGTGAAGGTCTCGCGGCAGGTGCCCCCGCTCACACCCAGGCTGGAACAAGCTCGCACAGAGAAGTGGAGGCGGATGTGTGCCCTCTGGGCTCCTCGCCGCTCCACAAAGTGCGTCTGCAACCAATTGTCCTGTCCGGCACCTGGAGGAACCCCTGCCACGTGGCATGCTTCGAAGGTCCTAGTCAGACGACGCTGGTCATCTAGAACACTCACCTCATCCCACTGCAAGGTAACAGGAGAGGCAGCTGCTCAAAGCTTGGGGAGGGAGGCAGGGGGCTGGGAGCGGGTATAACGCATGGGGTGGTGGTGGGGAATCTATCTGTTCCGGTGAGACAACATCAATGACAGGAAAAGAGGGAGAGACTAGCCTGCAATTATGGTCTCGCTGATGGAGGAAGTCTTATCTCACACCTTATCCCGGGTTTCTAACCCCCTCCCCCAATCCACAGGATGGGTTCAGAATGAGGAGCAGTACTCACCCCACCTGGTGGGTAGGTGAGCCACCCAATCTCAGAGGTCTCTCCTGTGGTGTCCAGCAGCACCTCTGTTCAGAGATAAACATGCACAGTGTGCCAAGCCTCCAGCTGGCACTGCCGCCCCCATTTCATTCCCACAGAGAACGAAAGACTGACCCTCCCAGGCCCGTTTGTCTTGCAGGCAGAAGCTCAGCTGTCAGAATTCTGTCTGTGAAATATTTGATACAGGTCCTGGTTGCCACCTGCTACCTGTCCCTTCCTTGTCTTCACCCTTCACAGCCTTTGCTGAGTCTCTCCAGTGTCCCCCATACACTGGTCTGCAGTGGATGGTGGGGCTTCATTATCCCCCTTTCTTACCTTCCAAAGCCAGAACAGAGGGCCCCAGAACCAGGACCCACAGGCTGCACACCATGCCTGCCACCCTGCTTCCTGGCTGAGCAGCGCCCTCAGTAGCCATGGGGCATCTTCTGTGCTTCCACCATTGCCCCCACCAGCTCCCTGCTCTGAGGCGGGGCTGTGGGTTTTGCAAGACCTGGGGTCTGTAGTCAAGCTTGTTTCCTAGAGACACACACAGGGTGAGAAGGAAAGCACATTTTCATAAACTGTACAATGCCCCCAAATCACACAAGGCCTCCTCTCCAGCTCTCAAACAGGCTGGGAATCAACCATGAGCGGGGGCCAATAAGGGCCAATTGTCTCTCAAGTCTCTTGAGCAAATCCCAGTTTCTTGCAGGGCTGCATGCCAAGCTCCTCACCCGTGATCCCCATGTGATGGTGTCAAAGGCCCTCCTTCTTGTAGAGGGGCCCAGAGTGCTGACCTAGTCTTACCCTTTCTGTCTGGAAGGAGTTATTCCAGTTTGTTCTCTTCATTTATCCCTCTCCTTCCTCCAGAGGCCGCCCTGCGTGGAAGTTCGAAGGTTATTCTCATTAAAACCAGGTAGGCGAGAAGCTTCTCTGTCCTTCTGGACACACAGATTCTCACCATGCCCCAGCAATAGTCTCTCCTGAATACTCCAGACATTTTGCAGAGGCAGTGAAGTGACAGGGACCCAGAAAGATGGCTGTGGGGTATGACGGGAGGGAAAGTGGGAGAACAGATGTAAAAGGAGCACACTCCTAAGGATTCTAAAAGATAAATGAGGCTGTGCAAGGAGAGGATAGAGCTATGTAGGTCTGGCAGACATTTCTAACAAAGGTTCTCTTCCCCAAGGGCCGTGTTTTCTCCCGTGGCTTACAGGAAACTAAGCGTATGGCTTAAGCATATGAAAAGATGCTTCTTGTTTGCTCATATCAGAAGGAGAGGCGTGTTGAAACAGCAACGGCACGGAATCTGCTACAGACTGGATGTCTGTCCCTTTGCCGTGAATACATACTTTTGCAATCTTAATCCCCAGTGTGATGGCTTTGAGAGGTAATTACATCATGAAGATTTACACGAATGGGATTAGTATTCTTATAGGAGACCCCAGAGGGTTCTCTGGCCTTTTGCTCAGTTTGTGAGGGCACAGTGCAAAACAGTAACCAGAAAGAGGGTCCTCATTAGAACCCATCATGCTGACACCCTCATCTCTGACCAGTCTCCTGGTTGGTGAGAAACGAATTTCTCTTGCTTATTAAGTCGCTGCTTCTGAATGGATAGAATTTGTTATTGCAGCCTGAAATGAATAAGATATTATTTTTGCCTAGAAGATTGATAACACACAGTGCTGGACAAGGTGTCCTAACAGAATGTCTTCAACATATTGCTCTAGTGATTTCACATCATCATACTAGTGTGTGGAGAGTAATTGGCAATAGCTGCCAGTAGCTTTACTTCTAATAAGTCCTTCAAGAAACATGAACTTGTATGATACTTGTTAGAGCAAGGATATGCATACTTTAAAAAAAAAATTGGGGATTAGACCCAGCTCTGTCACTGAGCTACATTCCCAGGCAATGTGAATTGTTTTTAAGGGAGAAAACTGTAAAGCGACTATCAGTAGGAAGATGGTAAGCAATTACGCCGCATCCTACGCAATAAATATGAGCTGTTTTTATTCCATTTTACTATTTTTCTTTGATGTGTATGAGTGTATTACCTGCATGCATATAAGTGTACTAATGTTGTGTAATGCCCAAGGAGGTCAGGAGAGAGCATCAGATCCCTTGGAACTGGAGTTATGGATAGTTGTTAGCCACCATATGGATGCTGGTAACTGAACATGGGTCCTCTGCAAGAGTAGTAGCCAGTGCTCTTAAACCCTGAGCCATCTCTTCAGCCTCAATATGAGCTGTTTATATACTGAGATGAAAATGATTTCCAAGTGAAAACAGTATGCTCAGAGTGGGAAGTTCCCACTTGTTAACTGAAGAATAAATAATGGTTTGGAGATTTAGCTCAGGGTTAGAAAGAACACTTGCTTGGCAGACATATACATATGCACGTAGGGGGATAATTATGGAGGGATACATGAAGTTATCCTGCTGGGAAGAAAGGAAAAGAGTCTTGGGGAAATATTTTCATTGTTTTTGCATTAATATTTTTTGTCTTTTTGAAACAAGGTCTCCCTGTAGCCTCAGCTGGCCTGGAACTCACTATGTACACCATGCTGGCCTTGAACTCACAGAGAGGCTGGCCTTGAACTCACAACCTCCTGAGTGCTGGGATTAAAGGCATGTACCACCACACCTGGCTTTTCCTCAATTTTTACAGTGAATGATCCTTGCAGAAGAATTATCTTTTCAACTAAAACATGAATCAAAATTTTATTTTTAAATGGTAGCTAATAGCTATTTAGTAAAATGAATCAAAGTAGTGCTTCTGCTCTCTGAGTGATTTCTAGTCTCCACCTAATAGCCATTGACCACAGGAGGGGTTCTTAGCCATTAGTAGCTATAGTTCTCTACCTACAAGCCAACAAGCAAAGTTAGGACTGCCTCTAGGGTCACAGAAAAGACCAGTTCCACCACTTGTACTCTGTCTCTGTCTGTGATTGGCTCTTAAAAGTCCACATGGTGTGTGAACAAGAGTAGTAGGATTCATTTCTTCCTGATGAGGAGAAAAATGAGAGGCACGTTGGCCATCATATTAAAATGAGAAATCTTAGGGAACTAACAAAGAACAAAACCCAACACAACCTGGATATGTGTGGCCTGCTCATCCCATGGTGGGAAGCCACACATTTCTCAGTGAAACCGAAGTTAAATTGATACCATATTTAACTGTTAGCCTCAGAAACATTGTAATTTAATTTCTGCACAACTACATTTTGCTGGTAAAGAGGGCCTGTGTGTGTCATAAGATGAAGCATTCAGTGTCATCTCCATAAAGCTACCCTAGAGGGACATCTTTTCTATATACCTAGGGGCTAATGAGTAGTGAACAATTAGACACCGAATTTTACCACTCATCCCACTAATACCCTATGTGTAAATAGATGGATCCACAGCTTATAGAGAGAGGCAAGTAAGAAGAAGTCCACATGGAAATCAACTTCTCAGAAGCAAAGCTTCTCTGAAAATACTGTCCTAAGTGATGCCACGATCATTCCGATTAAGTAAACTCTAGAGAAGAGAAGAAGAGCTTGCGTGACTCTACTAATTTCTTTAATGCTGACTTTAGCATCAATAGAGGTTTCGTAAACACCCTGAAGCAATATGTGTTGGAGGTGTAACCCTGTTCCCACCACCCACCCCTAAATCTCTGTGCCCTAATATGGAGGTATCTCTGACACATCAAAACAAATTAGGGTCTGTCCAGAGCCACAGTCTTTAGGAACACTG
Source organism: Rhizomys pruinosus (assembly GCA_009823505.1). Taxonomy (NCBI): domain Eukaryota; kingdom Metazoa; phylum Chordata; class Mammalia; order Rodentia; family Spalacidae; genus Rhizomys; species Rhizomys pruinosus. The sequence goes on along the minus strand of VZQC01014903.1, from coordinate 639,550 downwards.
TTATCAAGAACAGAAAATGCCAGGGGCAAGCTTTTAAACAATGGAGGTTATTTTACTATATGCCTAGAAGATATTCTTCAAAATAGTCTCTTTCGGGCAGAACATGAGTAGGCTCTATAATCTGGACAGAGGGCCCTCTCAGTCTTACAAGTGGACAATACTAAATATTTTAGTAACATCTGAGTAGATTTTTTTTGAAAGAGAAAAGCAAGACAGAATAAATGTATTACAGATAACATCAATTGTATAATATGGAACATTCTAGAAGATGAAGAATGGCAAGATGTTTGCTTTGATAACCCAAAATATACAGTAGCTCATGGCTGCAGTAAGGTGTGCCAGTGTAGTCTTAGCATGTATCTCAATGACAACATGAAGCTGGCCTCTCTCCAAAAAATCCAGAAAAGAGCAAAAGCAATTATGAAATATGTTAAAACCACCCAGCTTCTGTCATCAAGTATCTGAAAGAATCAAATAGAGATACTGCATGTAGATTGTTACTTGAGTAATTTTTTTTCTGAAATTTTACTAAGAAGAAAGATATTCATTAAAAATAAATGGTTGAGGGGCTGGAGAGATGGCCTAGTGGTTAAGAGCGCCTACTGCTCTTGCAGAGGACCTGGGTTCAATTCTCAGCACCCACATGGTGGCTGAGAACTGTCTTTAACTCCAGTTCCAGGGGAATCCGACACCGTCTTCTGACCTCCGAGGCGCTGCATGACACGGGTGCACAGACCTATATGCAGACAGTACATTCATACACATAAAAATTTTTTAAAAATTAAAAAAAGTAAATGGTTGAGGATTTAAAAATGCCCAGTCATATATTTTGATGTTTAATGTGAATTTTTTTAAGATTCAGACTCAGAATATTGAAGATTAAAAAACAAGCGTCTTCAGAAAAAAAAAAATGCTGCTGAGTCAGAGCAGGAAGGTAGATCATTTCTTGCTAATCCAGCCAACCAAGACTCTTATTTATATATTAAAAGATTCACAGTGTATCTCTGTTGCCAGAATAAAAATAAGGGAAGAGGAAACATTAAGATATGGAATAATTGCTGTCAATGATTTCAAACCACTGCAGGTTCTTCTGAAGCAAGTTTCAAAGGTAGAAAAACAAGTGAAAGACATGGGGCTCCTCGTGCCCAGAATACTAAACAGGCGACTTTCAAAGGTGGTTTTGCTTCTTGTAGACAGGGCCCACCTCAAGCATTTGCTTCAGGAGAGTGTCTTCCCTGCAGCCAAGCGTCCAGAGGGGAAGAGCTCAGCCTCCAGCCTCCTTAAGCCCCTCCACCCCCCAGGCCTGCTTAATATCTCTGTTTCCTCTGCAGTTTAAGAAAAGAACTCCCCAGGGTTTAAAAGGCTGGGACTTGAGAAAGTACTGCAGTTTGATCAGTTTGATCTCAATCAGGAAAACATTCATATTTCAGATGTGCTTAAAGTTTTAAAAATATAAACCACTGGAAGCAGCAGAAATGTGGATGGAAATGATAGCTTCTAAAAACACTGACAAGAAGGTTTCATATGACAAAAATCACGTTCTTTGATTTTGTATTTTCTTTTCCTTTGCTCCTTTTATCAGTTTCTGGCCTTGTGATGCGATGGCAATCCTGATATATTTGCTTGCTTTGTAAAAATAAGGCAGGTTCCATGCTGGCTTTAGTCTGCGTGGCCTCAGGGCTTTTTCCCTCTCCCCTCCATTCACCTCCTTAAAGCAGCTGCGGACATTCCCAGCTTGCCTGGCCTGAGGATTTTTCTTTAAAATTCTAATAAAATTTTCCTAAAGCCTCAAAAAAAAAAAAAAAAAAGAATAACGAACAGGGTCCAGCCATACAGGCTGTGTTTGGTTTTAGCAACTGGAAAAAACTAGAGATTTGTAACATTTTAACTTGTAACATTTTAACTTGTAAAATTTAGCTTATGAATTCTGTTCTCTATGAAAAGGAATGATTTAAAAGTAAATTAAATCAGCAAATTTGTAAGAGCTTTAAAAGTTAACTGTGCTTAAATTAAATGCTAAATATGATAATTTCATGAACAAATCCGGCATATTTGGTAGAGTTTATGCTCCTCAATCTAAATTAAAAAAAATTAAATCATGTAATCCAAATCAGCTCACAGAAAGGCATAGAAAATCATTAAAATTGGTTGCTGTAGGAGGTTGCAGGAGGAGGAGGGGAGGTGGGAATAATTAACTTTGTCTTACACATGCCTCAATTGTTTAGCTTTTATTATAATAAGCACACTTTATTTTAATAGTTAAAATCTAAGCAAAGAGAAGACATAAAGAGATACCTCTAAAACCCAGACAAATAGAGCATATGTTTATATAAGTAATCTCTTCTTCCTTTTTAGCTTTCGTTTGCAAAATATCTAGGAATTTTCAACTATAAGACAAGAGAGTAAGAGACAGTAGCCGCTGGGGACGAAGGACCATCATCAACAAAGACAAAATGACTTTCATCCTTGGATGTTCTTTAAGTGTCTCTCCCAACAAGTAGTAGCTACGTTTCTCTGTCCTGATGCTGACCTAAGCACTGGGTCTCCAGGGGAAAGAGGGAGACAGAAGGGACCAGATAATTTAGGATCCTCATTGGGGGCAAAGGAAGACTGGACAGAAACAATTTGTGAGGTGAGGCCGGCTGCTGTCCAGCATAGACAGGGAGTGTCCCCAAACCAAGGGGCCAGTGGTTTTAAGTCTGTGTGGTTGCTGAGCTGGTTCTCACACCTGTTAGTTGCAGGGTCAGCGTGGGAGTGGTCAGTAGCAGTCTGGTCCTCTGTCCTGTTCTGCAGCTGTTAAACGCCCAGGAAATTCCAATATAATCCTTGCTCAGTTTGCTGCCGCAGTCTCTACCCTTTAATCTGCGCTGTGGAGATCCTCTCCTGAGCTCTCTCCGTGCTCTGGCCCTCTGCCTTAAAAAGCATCTCATCAGGCTTCAAGGCAGCCTCCAGGACAGACAGGGAGGAGGCGGCTGTGCTCTGGCTCTTGGTCTCCTGCTGCCCAAGCTGGAGAAGCCAATTTATGGATTAACTAGCTGAGAGCAGTCCTGTGTCCCTTGGGGTCTTCAGCCTCTGAGAACGTCCCCCAGAGCATGCCCACTCAGGAACATGTGCTTCCCACTCCCAGGCTGTGCAGCCAGGAGAGGCTTTTAAGATGCACACAATGTTTGGGTCTAGCCAGCCGTGGAGAACAAGCCACTCTGTTCATCGGCTGGAGACATGATGACTCTGGGAAAGCATGTAAGGGAGGTTCTGGCACAGGTGAGAAACATGCACAAGCAAAGAGTCTTGAAAGATGGTGGAAAAGCCAGGACAACCAGTCAACTAGGAGCAGTACCTGTATTAGCGGACACCTTGAAGAATGCACAGGGGGGATGTGTAGGAGATGGGGTGGGTGGCAGCAATTGGCTGGGGAGATGCTTCTGCAGAAGCACCTGAGTGGGAGAGTGACTTGAATAAGCCTTAAGGGTCAGGGCCAAGAGATGCTAAGGAGATGGGTGAATTACTCTCCCAGAGGAAGAGCTTGCCTTCCCAGTCAGCCATCCTGGCCTGCTATGCGCAGCATTCTGGTAACTCTGTGGTCATTGCCAACCATCCGCTTTTACCTTGGATGGACCAATAGACTGCAAAGGAGTCCCTCTCCCTACGTCATTAACTATGTACGCAGGGGAACTCACCCCAGTCTTCCTTGACGATTCAGAGACCACAGCTCTGCAAGGTCCAACACTTATGAGCAAGGTTCAGTCCTCTAAGGCCCCAAAACTGGGTCAGCCTCCAAGGGCTGTGGATAGCCCCACCATTCCCTCTCACTGGCCTCTCACTTCAGAACGACCATCATCTCCCCTCCCAGAGCTGCCTGAGTCAAGTTCCCCTGGCGGGGTGGAGGGCCTGGGATACTGATGGGGAACAGGCCGGGCAGCCTGCTCTTCTCCATGGGTACTGCCAGAGACATTACAACATCAGCTATGCTGGGCCCATGCCAGCTCCCCCGGGGATGGGAGGAGAGAGAGAGTGCCAGACGGCCAAGATCAGTGGGCAGGGGCAGAAGCAGGCTGGGCCAAGCACCCAGATGCAGCGAGGGGGTGGAGTTGGGGCAGGAGCAGGCAGAAGACTTTGGTTGCAACTAGGGGGAGGGGGTGTATTTATGGTTGGGGTGTAGGATCCAAACATTCATCCCCAGGCTTACGGAGGTGTGTGTGTGTGGGGGGGGTGCAGGTGTAAATCAGCCCCTTGGCTCCTCCCAGCAGTAAGGGGATTGGAGAGATGCCGTGGGAGTCAGAAGGATGGGCAAACGTTTTCAGAACGCTGGAAGCTTGACCTCTGCGAGGTTAGGGACCCCCCCCCCATAAGCCAGAGACAAGGAGGGTCGCTGACAATCTGATGGAGAAATTGTAACAACTGGCAGCATCAATTAGGTCTATGAAGGGAGAGTTCCTGAGGAACCCACTCTTGCCCCGGAGAGGAGCACACAACACCCCCCCCACCAGTGCCCCCTTCCCCCGCTAGGGTAGGCATAGGCCCAGACTAGAGGGATCCTATACTTTGCAAACCTTAATCCCTTGGTCCCCAGGCACACTAACCTCCAACCTCCCCAAATCCCAGGCTCACCTTCCCTCTGGCCTCAGGCTGCGCAGGTCTGCGCCCCGGAGGCCCGCGGGGGACCTGCAGCTCCCAGATCTCTCCCAGCGTGGCGCGGTGCTCTCCGGGTCTGGGGACCCCGCTCTCCCACGGCCCCGCCGGCGGGAGTTTGCTCCCCGCCGGGAATCGCTGCGATTCTGGTGAGGACCGGAGGCTGCGGGCAGGGCTGCTTCGGAGGCGGGGCCGCGTGAAACCGTGCGGGGGCCGGTGTCGCGGCCGGAGGCGCGGAGCTCGCCCGTGGGTCCCGACTCCCGCTGCTCCCGAGCGGCGGCTGGAGATAGCGCAGCCCGGCCCGCCCCCTCCGCGTCCCTCCCAGCCGGGCCCGCCCCTCTCCGGCCCCTTCGGCCACCCTCCTTCTCCCCTCTTCCGGGAGCGGAGCCCGCCCTCCCGGCCTAGGATGCTAGTGCTCGGCGCCCGCTCCCCCGCCGCCCCGCACGCGGGGGAGACGCGGGGCGCGTCCCGAGCTCGCCCGTGCGCCCGCGGGGGCCGGCCTCCTCCCGCGCGTCCTGGGCAGCAGAGCGGACGTGGGCTCCGAGGCTGGCACGCGCGAGGGGCCCGGAGGAGGCGGCCAGGGCGCGCCGGTGCCAGGCGAATTGAAAACCTCGAAGCTCGCGCTCCAGCATCAGCGGAGCAAAGAAAACTGCTGGGCCGCTGGTGGCCCGGGCAGGGCCGAAGCCAAGCCCCGCGCCCCGCGTCCTCGTCCTCCCTCGTCCCTGTCCCTCCGCCCTCCCCTCAACTCTAGCAACTAAAACGGTGGGGCTCTACTCACTCAGGTTTGAACTAAGGTGGGCGTGAGCAGAGAGAGGCAGGAAGGAGGTGTGTGTGTGTGGGGGGACAAATCTCAGAGAGAGAGAAAGAGAGAGAGAGAGAGAGAGAGAGAGAGAGAGAGAGAGAGAGTCAGTCTCTGACTGGGGAGGACGTCCCTGTGCTAGCTTCAACTTCGTGTCCCTTTGCAAGCCTGGATCTGGATCAACCATGGGACCCCTGACTCCAACCTCCCTCCCTCCATTTATCCTCCCGAAAGGCCGGGGGGGCCTGGGGAGGTCTGCTGTCGGTGCCTGGTTCAGACAAGGCTTGGGCAAGTCTCTGCACCTCTGGGTGCCTCCTCCCTGGCGCGCTCTGCAGAAACCCTCCCCGCAGTGATGGGAGGCGGAGGAAGGTATTCCCAGTGGGTGCCTGGAGGCAGGGTTAAGGAACGGAGGGGTTGCAACCAGGAAAAATATTTCTACCCACCCCTAACCAGTTCTTTAAGGCAATACTGGCTAGGGGGTCTATTGTTTAGGTCCTACTGGGCCGCAGCCCTTCCCACGAACTGTTGCTACCACCTGCTGGTTCGTCCAGGAAACACAGGCACCTGGTGGATTCTTCCCGGGCCCTTTCTCTCCTTACCACCACCCTGTCGCATGTTATACCTCTTCTTTCACTTTTTCCAACGCTTGCTGTAGAAAGCACTGGCTGCGAAAAGGCTGATTACAACTGGTACTTAAGGAGCGTTTAGTACCCAATGAAAATTGTGAAAGATCTTCGAGGTAACAAGCACACAAAAACAACAATGAAACTGATTGAGAAGCAGGCGGTAATGAATCTGCTGACAGTGATAAGGACAGCTAAACAGCCTCTTGGACAGGAGATTCTTCGCTTGAAATATCGAGGGTCAATTAATAAACCTGATTAAATTTAATGATTCTACACTCGGATCTCATTAAAACTCCAATTACACTGGTGTGTCTGTAACTCTAGTTTCTTCCATTTGTTTTGAAGCGCTCCCATAAAGAGCAGTCTTCATCTGTGGCCAGCTCTCGCCAAAGCTTTTTTGGCAAGAGAAGACTATGCAAAAGGCTAGAGTTTCATCGCAGGCATTATTAGATAACTCTGTCATGTATCTATCACCTATATCAATGCATCGGAATAGCTATGTATCTTCTATTATCCATTCATCATGTTGTTGATTAAACTCAGGCCCCAGCAAACACACCCCTAGCTCCTCTAGACATATTAACAGTATGCCTGGAAAGTTGAGAAAAATAATAAAAATACATAATTAAATTATGTTAAAAATATTCATAAACTAAACATAGACAATTCTTTAGAAAACCCAGAAATTACAGTATAAGTACATAGCACATCATGAGTGCTATTACATTAAAATGCTTCTATTTTATTATATAACATGTCTTATATTATTAGATGTCTATAATATGAAATTCATTTTCTTTTATTCAGGTTTATTTAATTAGTTATTTTTTTCTCTTTTAAGAAAATTAGGCTGCTGTCTGTAGCTATGAAGAAGCAAAGTAGCAAGTTCCATTTAAGGTTGAGCATAAATCTTTGCTGTGATTTGTTCAGTACTTGGCACATATTAGGTTCTTCTAAAGTGTTTTAGAAAGAATAAATAGTATGTAAATTTGTGCAGGCAGAAAAGCAAGGCTTAATAAAGTTTGTGGCTTATAGATCCATCACTCCCAATATACACAACCCATAATGTAAACGTGGAGCCTGAAAGGTCTCCTGGGTAGAAAACTCCAGTCAGGATGGCATGGATCCTTGCTTGGCTCTGCCACTTTTGTGCTGAATTTGTTTCCTCTTTCTCAGGCTTTTCTCTCTTCAATATCTACCACTCCCCAAAGATGTGCAATTTTCTACTTCTTTATTTCCCCTTAGAACCGCTGATGCAAGTTGATGTTATTATAAACAAACAGCTTTACAAGTAATTTCAGTGATAAGAAATCTAGCAAAAAGCAATAAAAGAATTTCCTAAGCTTCCAGATCTCTTCAAGACAGAAGTTACAGCTCCGGGTGATTGAATCGTCTTGAGGCCCTGTGGCCCCTTGCTTTTCTTCCCCCAAACTGGAATTTGATTCTTTAAAAAATGTTGTCAATAAAAATGCCAAAAGCTCATTTACATAAAGAAAAAGAATATTTTTATTTAGAAACTTCAACAGCATTTTCCTACGGTACTGGTGTGTTTTAAAGACAAACCTAGATTACAACTGATTTGTAAACCAAAGGTGGTTGATTCCTTATTTGGTAGTTTTCAGTGTTTGCTCATCATAATCTTAGAATTTGATATTATTTTCAAAGTCTAAACAATAACAAAAAGGTAGGTATGTTTGTGCAAAGAGAATGAAAATGACTCTTTCTTCGAGTGGATGGAACTGGTGATTGAAAAGCCAAAAGGAGCCAGGGGCTCCCCCCGCCCAAAAAAACAAAAACAAACAAACAAAAAACCTGAGTGATCCTTGAGGACCAAACCTGACCTTGAGAAAACAAAAACCTTGGTTAATCTGAGCTGTGTGGCCTTAAACATCCAAAAGGAAAGTATAACCAGAAACAAATAGTAAATCCTGAGAAATTGTATTTCAGGTATAAAACTTGAGATCTTAGTAAAGACAAAAGAGCACAGTTGTTTTGCCTGTCTTGCTGGCAAGTGCAGCTACCCTGTGGGGGCCACTGCTTTTGCCATCCTTCAAAGACATAAGAAGACACAGCTTTTCAACCTTCCAATATGGACTGAAGACTCATGTCTCTCCAAGAATGCTCCAAACCTTCAGTGCCAGATGGGAACTGCTGAGACATCCAACTTGTGGACTGAGCTACTACTGGGGTTTCCACTTCTTCTGAGTATAGACTGCCATTGTTGGACTACTGAGTCTGTATCATGGAGACTAGTACAGGAAGATCAAGACAGGACATACTGGAACATAGGAAGGGAAAACTCCAGTGTGGAATACAAGGGCAGAACTGATGGTGGTTTGACCTTGACAAGGAGGAGACTTCAAAAATGACATCTTTCAGCCTAATAAAAAATCATAAGCTGAAGATGCTAAAACCTATGATATATATGTCATGCATATATGCATATTTTGGAGTGATGCATATTGGAAGGAATAACAACAACAACAACAAAACAACAACAACAACAACAGAAAAGACTGTGTCAAAAAACTGACTGAAACGGTAAACTTCTGCTTGAAACAGTAAACTTCTGCATGGAGAATTTTGAGAGAGACTGAGAAAAAGATGAAAAACATGTTTGGCAGAATACATGAGCTCTGGTGGGGTCGGGGGCAAGGAGGGGGGCACAGGTCTAGATTTGATTTGTAAGGCAATTTTGTATGAAATGCACAGAGCTTCAATAAAACATTGGCTTAAAAAAAGAAAATGACTCTTCTTTCATGATTGAATATGATCTCAGGAGTTGACTTCAGCTACATATAATAAAAAAACAACTTGTGTATCAACAGTTTAAACAAATTAGATACCCCAAGAGTATTTGGAAAGGCCCAGGTCAGTAGAAATCCATCTTTAGGGTGTAGCCTTGATCTCCAGGCCTCAGCAGGTTAACCAGAACTCCACTTATAATGTCCACTATTTCTGGGCAAGAAAAGAGAGGGGAACAGAATTAAGAAGATACCTTGAGTTGAGTCAGTGCTATTGAAGAACCTTCCAGAGCTCCCCCTGGTGATGATTTACACATTACTGTCCACATCTGCATTACCTGGCCATCCCTATATATAAGAAACGGGAAAATGTGACCTGCACTAAATAAAATTAAATCTCCCTTGATAAGAGAACAAGAGATAAAGAATATTAGTCAGGTAACCAGAAGTCTCTCTTCATGAAAGACATAAAGTAATCACAATAATCTACATGTTTTCCCTAAATCAGCAAAGATTGAGGCTTTTTTTTTTGTGCAGGACATTCTTGCTAATAATTTTCATCCAAATAATAATCATTAATATGCATATATGTTTAATTTTCAGAGTAATGCCTTGAAGGTTACTGAGTACAGTGACTAGAAGTGATAGAAACCTCCTCACTAAAATAAATATGATATAATCTTAAAAGAAAAGTAATAAATGCCAAGGCTGCAGAGAAGGCTCAGTGGTTAAGAGTGTTGGCTGCTCTTGCAGAAGACCTAGGTACAGTTTCCAGCACCCACATGGTGACTAATGATCGTCTTTAACTTCAGTTCCAGGGGATCTGACACCCTTTTCTGACCTCTGCAGCAGGTGCACTTATATACGTGCAGGGAAAGCAATCATACACATAAAAGGAAAGTATTAAAAAAAAACTAATAAATACCATTGCAAATCTTCGTACAGAAGTGAAAAGTACTATAAAGTTTAGTAATATTTTGGGCAGACTCCAAGTGCAGATCAGGACTGATAAATGTTGTGCATGACTTTTCTCTTTTCCTTGTCTGCAGGTTCAGACAGGTGGTCCCGAGACCTGTTCCTCCAGACAGATGCAGTCTTTTCCTCTAGCTCTGGTACAGATAGTGCCCTCTGAGCACGTTCATATTGCACAGCAGGAAGGAGCACCTACATTTCTGTGAGATCTGTATTCAGGATCTAGGTGTGACAAGAATATTTCTTCAATCTCCAGAAGACTCCCTTGCCCTAGACAGTATATCTCTCTCACTGTTCAAACAGGGTTCTAGGAATCCACCCCTTACAACTTTAAGCACCAATAACTAAGTGGAATTATTCCCTATTAGGAATGAGTAAACACAAACAACAACCAGAACTTGGGATCTTTAAAGAATTTAAGGCAAAAGAACTCAAAGAAATAGTCATCATTTTATATTTTTAGTGGATTAAAAACAGACATGGAAGCTATTTTCAAAGAAAGAAGTACCAAGAGGATGAAAAAGAATAAGGACAATATATCAGCCCAAATAAAATCTCACTAATGCAGGAAAAAATAATAGGCAAAGAAAGCCTCAGAAATATAAGATGGACCTGGGAGACATTGAAGATGTGAGCTATTAAGCAAGTCCCCGGAGGCACTTACCCTTAATCCCAGCATGAGGCAAAGGTATCTCAAATTCAAGGCTAACATTGGGGTGTACAGTGAGACCCTGACTCAGATAGGATGTGGGGTATATTCTTTATCAAATAGCAGAGACAGTAGAAGCCTAACCTTAAAATAATTTTAGAGTGAGAAGAAAGGTCAGATACACAGGAGAAGAAAACTGGCAAGTTAAAAAAAATCACTTTAATATCTGAAGCCTGATACTAAATTCTTAATAAATATTTATTAGGTAATTGAATTAACCAAAAAAGGGGATAAGATTGTTCTGTATTCTAAATAAAGGCAATAATCAGAAATCAATGTTGAGCTACATTTGGATCACTACTCTCTAATCTGTATCTTATAAATCCACACAAGCAGAATTTTAACCATGAAGTAATTACAATTCCTTTTTGAGGTCACCAAAGAATGAGAAAATAAAGTAGTAATGCCTACAGAATCCTTAGAAGAAAGAGGAATTTGACACTGTAGAAAGGCTCTCTTCCTGGTTATCCGGTGCTGAAACTAAAAGCTGAGAAATTGTCCTGACCACTTTTCTTTTAATCAAGAGTCACTATTACGGTTATATATAATGATTCTGGTTCATGAGAAGAAATCAGAATTCTGCCAGGGACATTTCTGAGAAAGGTTTTAGATCTCTGACAAAAGGCACATATTGACTGGGGCAGTGCTTTCTTTGTCTGGCTTTTATGTAATTACTTGGACATTGCATCCGTTCCTGTCAATGCTACAATGAATTTAGCTGCTAAAAATGACACAAACCCGTTACCTCCTAGTCCTGAAAGTCAGAAATCTAAGCAGTTCTCACAGCACTGAAATAGAGGTGTGGGCAGGGCTATGCTGCTCTGGAGTTTCTAAGAAGCTTTTCCTCGTTCCTCAATGTGGCTTCTAGATGGCACATTTTCTCTTCTAGAAAGGCACATTGTTCTCTATCTTCAAAGCCAGGGATTTGTCATTTTTCAGGATTTTTCTGTTTATGATGATCCCACTTGGATAATCCAGGAGAACCTTATCTTGAAATTTGCTAATTAACAAACTTCAATCCCTTTCCTTGCAAACTACCACAGCAGGTGTCAGAGACTATGATATGTCCATCCTTGGGGGCCTTTGTTCTGCCTGCCATATCCCTGGTGGCAGATGCTGTAGTACAATACTGCTGTCTGAACCCAAACTCAAAACCATATGCCTGCATACTTCATGTGTTAGGAGAAAACAAAACAAAATAAAACAAAACAACGAGAGAGAGAGAGAGAGAGAGAGAGAGAGAGAGACCCCAATGATGGTTTTTGTTCCATATAGTTCCATAGCTTATTAATGTATGTAGACTCAAATATTTTATCTCCAGCTGAGGGATTATTATTTTCAAAAGGCAAGATAAAGTTATTTTTAGATCTTCAATTCTGAGGCAATTTGCTACTTAAATAATTTTCCAGCAAGGCACATTACAAATATACACTGAAATATTGGGAGATGAATGACAAGTTTATCCATTAGGGGGGTCGTGATTAAGAAGTGATTATAATCACTTAAATTGTCTAAAATTGTAGAATAAATAAAACACAAACAAAATATAGGTCTGAAAAAAATCACAATCCTATGCTGGCAAGAAAATTCTATAGCTCAGAGTAATTATGGTAACACAAATAAAATATCAAAAGTAAATAAAAAGTTGCCTGTGCAAATGTGTATGTATGTATGTGTGTGTGTGTGTGTGTTTGTGTGTGTGTTATGTGTGCGTACATGGTGTGTCTGATAACTGAATGTGGTGTATGTGCATGCTCAGAGGCCAGAGGAAGATGTGGGGTGTATTATCTATGGAGTCCTGCCTTATTTACCTGAAATGGGGTATTTCACCCAGCTTGGACCATGTTCTTTTCTCCTAAGTGGGCTGGCCAGCAGAGGCCAGTCATCTTCTCATCTCTTTCCCTTAGGGATGGGGTTACAAGCACATACTTGTTTTGTTTTGTTTTGTTTGTTTGTTTGTTTGTTTGTTTGTTTATGTAGGTGCCAGAGACCTGAACTCAGGTCCTTGTCCTTGTGCGGCTCCTGCTCTCACCCACTGACCCATCTCCCCAGCCCCATAACTTTTTTCTGAGACAGGGTCTCCCTATACCCCCAGCTGGCCTAGAACTCACTCTGTAGACCAAGTTGGCCTTGAACTCACAGAGATCCATCTGTTTCTGCCTCCTGAGTGTTAGGATTAAAGGCGTGTGCCACCATGCTCAGCTTAAAGATGGTTCTTCACTGTCATGTGGGTGCTGGGAATCGAACCTGTGTCCTCTGCAAGAGCAGTCAGTGCTCTTAACCACTGAGCCATCTCTCCAGCTCAACGCCAGAACTTTTTTAAAGGAAGATTTTAAACTCCAGGTTAATATAATGCAAAATATGAAAGAGAAAGAGCAAAGAGAGAGTATCATCAGTGTTGGATTCCTTGACACCTGTCAGAGGAAGTCAGTAGTTACTGTTGGCATAATTAGGTTAAAAGAATTTTAATGCCTTTCAATAATCTTGTAAGATTATCTCTAAAACAGGGTGTTAACCTTACAAGTCATAGATAAAAGATAAAAACGAGTGGACATAATTTATTCACCTAAAGGCAAAATAGATAAGAGATAACAAAGAAGCATAAAAATATAAAAAGCAGAGTTGTGACAGGTGTCAAGTGGAGTACAATGTTCTAATAAGCATAATAGTCACGAATAATTTCTATGGTAAGTTGATGGGATCTGTGAATTGTAAAATTTCATATAGCAAGTAACAGAAAGCTCTTTCTTATTATATTATGTACAGAAATGAACTGCTGTCATGTTGTATTTTTGAAATATTTATAAATACAATACACAATATTTTCTGAGCATTTTAATTTCTCAGTAACAATGGGGCAGTATAAATGACTGCTTATGAAACCTAAATGTATAATTTTGAAATACATGAACCATAAAATTCGAACACATGCACACACACACACACACAGAGGGTTGGAAAGAGAGCAACTCCATCTTTTGCCTCTTTTTTTCCTTTTCTCTTCCCTTCCCCCTGGTATCTGGTGAATGTTGGAATGAAAAAAAGGGGCATGTATGAGACAAAAAAAGAATGGAGAATGAGAATGTGAGAAAAAAAATAGATTTAGTGCCACGTGTAATACTCTTCTGGAGACTCCAAAGTAAAGTAAATAGCTCAACATCTCCCCTAAGAGACTTAAATGCCAGATGCATTATGTATATGAATGGGGAAAGGATCCACACTGCATCCCTTCACACCTGTAAAAGGAAGTCAGTGCATACTGTTGTTCAAATCAATCTTTCTCCTTTGAGTCATATTTCTCTCTCTCTCTTTTGTCAATGACTTAATTCCTGTTTATCCTTAAACTATCAGTGGACATTCCAGAAATAACCTTCACATAAGTGACCAATTGATTTTCAATGAATTTGCCAAGTCTCTTTAACTAAAAAAGAACACTTTTTTCAACAAATGGTTCCTGGATATTGATCTGCTAAAAACTGAGGTTAGGTTCCTCCCACACATGTTACACAAATGTTAGCTCAAAATGGACCAAAGATATAAACTTAAAGCTAAAACTACAAAAGAAAACATTTGAGAAATTTTTTCGTGGAATTGGATTAGCCAAAGTACAATACACAGGACACACAAATAGCAGCAAAAGAAAATACAGATTAAGTAGGACTTTCAAAGTTAAGAACTTTTATGTACTTAGAGGATCTATGAAGAAAGCCAAAAAAAAAAAAAAGAATCACAACTTATAAAATAAGAAGAGATATTTGCAAGTTGTATATATGCTAAGGGATTAGTATCCAGAATACACAAAGAACTCTAAAACTCTAACTATAGCAGTTAGGACTAGATCAGGAGTTAACTGTAAAATTGGGTTGGCCAAAGAAAGCCTGGTTCCCATGACTACCTTAACCACAAGAATATAGACCTGCTCTGAGTTCCTAGTTCCCACCAGTACCTGAGGTCAGGATGAAATTTCCCAGCCCTGAAGGAGAGCTTCCCACCCCCTAAGGAGCCCATTCCTCTTTGAGGGGCTTCAAGCCACTAAACACAACCAATCAGCTTAAAGGTCACCACTGCTTGCATAGTGTTTCTATAGCCTCATAATTGTGTTTCTATAATATCACCAAATTCCTCTAGTTTGTGTTTTTTTTTTTTTTCCCTTAAAACCTCTCCATAACAGACAGTGAAGCTCACACTCATCCCTGTGTGGAGTGGGTTGCATCCCTGATGCATCAACACTTGGATCCCCTGATGCATCAGTTTTCTTAGTTTGGTTCTGATATATCAGCAAATTAAATGAATTTTGTATTAAAGATTGAATCCTGGGCATGAGAGTTTTTCTGTGCAATTTTCAGAACCCCCCCCCAAAAAAAAAACAAGTAACAAATAACTCAATTCAAACTTAGACTGAAAACTGGAATAGATAAATTTATGTTATTACTATTTTGTTTTTGTCTTTTGGTCTTTTCAAGACAGGGTCTTCCTGTAGCCCCAGCTGTCCTGGAACACGTGATGTAGACCAGGTTGGCTTTGAACGCACAGAGATCTGCCTGCCTCTGCCTCCTGAGTGTTGGCATTAAAGGCATGCACCACCATGCCCAGCCTAGATAATTTTTAAAATGTGTTATGGCTTAGACATACTGTGTCCCTCAAAGCTCATGGTCGAAGACTTGGACCTCAGTTAGTTGATGGAATCAGTGAGAAGTGACTGAATCATGATTCTTACCTAATCTGTGAGTCAGCCCACTGATAAATGCAGTTTGATGGCAGTAGTGAAGTAGTTCACTGGGGATGTGCCTTGGAAGGGTATCTTGTCCCCAGTCTCTTCCCTCATCTCTTCTTTTCTAGCTATGCTCCATCAAACTCCCACCATGATCTTCTGCCAAAAGCAGTGGAGGCAGCTGACCATGAAACCCCTGAATCCAAGAACAAAATCAATCTTTCCTTATTTTTAAAAGAGTTCTATCCAGTTAAGTATTTGTATTTTCACTTTGGTGAAAAATTCATACACTGGAGTCTACTCAGCCTATCTAGAGATCAAAGTAAGGTCTATTCTCCTTCACCAGGTAGTCATCAGTCTCCAACAGTTCCCAAATTAGGCCTGGCCCTCTGCCGGTTTCCCTCACTCTCCTCCAGGCCTTTGTCTGCTTGAGTTGGCATGAGTCCTGTGCTTTTAAATGGTGTCTTTCCAATAATATTCAAATCTATGAAGAATCAATTAACCTGGAAAACATCCAAATGTCCAGTAAACATGTTAAAAGCTGCTCAGTCTTTAGCCATTAGGAAAATGGTGAAACTCACTGTGAAAAACAGTATGGCTTTTCATCAAAAAGCTAAATACAGAATCGCTAAGTGATTTCACTTGGAAGTGTCTACCCCAACTAAAAACAAATGAGATCTAGAATTGACAGTGACATTCCAATGTTGATAGTTACAGTAATCATAAAAATTGTCAAAAGTGGAAGGCAGACATCAGTAGGAACAAGAATTAACAAAATCTAGTTCATAATAAAAAGATCAATGAAAAATACTATTCTAACATAAAGAGGCGGGAAGAATTCCTTTTTGAGTCAAGGTCTAAGTATATAACTCTAGCAGGCTTGGAACTCTATGTGTAGACCAGGTTGGTCTTCAACTCACAGAGATCTCCCTGCTTCTGACTGTGGAGTGCTGGGATTAAAAGTATGGGCTGCTATAGCCAACCAGAAGCATGAAATTTGGATATATGTTACAACTTGGATGGACATTGGAAATATTTATGGTTAATGAAACATACTAGAGACTGAAGGACAAAATGTATGAGTCCAGTTTTATGAGTGTCCCAGTTACGTGGTGTGCTTTAGTAAAACACCATGTACTACAAACCACAGAAATATATTTCCTGCAGTTCTAGACTCTAGAAGTCCAAGATCAAGACAGCAGCAGATTCAGCATCTAGTCAGGCAGCGCTGCCTTCCTGGCTAGGGTTTTTTTGTGCTTTCACATGCCAGAAAGGCTATGGGGCCACTTCTTGGGTTCTTTCACAGGGGTATTAATTCCATTTATGATGGCTCTATCTTCCAAGTGCCTCACTTTTCGATATTGATACCTTAGATAGGATTTCAACATGTGAAAATCTGGAGGAACCCAAACATTTGGTTATAGCAACAAGAGACCATGCATAAGCAAATTAACATAGCAAATTGCATTGTGGCTGTTACGGATGGGGGTAGGAGGAGGAGTTATTATTTAAGGCATACAATTTTTTTTTTGTTGTTGTTGTTGAAGGCAATGAAGAAGCTTTGGGGATAGATAGTGGTAATGGTTCTATAATATTGTGACTGTAGTTAATTCTGCAGAACTGTAGTTAAAATGATAAATGTTGTGGTGGTGCCTGCCTGCCTGCAATCCTGGCACTCCCAAGGCTCATGAAAAAGAACTTTGAAGTTGAGGCTAACCCAAGTATCTTAGCCAGACTTTTCTCAAAGGGTAAAAAGATAAATATTGTTATGACTCTTTTACCATTAAAAAAAAAAAGCCCTCAGCTCACAGGTTACTACAGTGGGGAAGCCTGAAATCACTACTTCAAGGAGACAGTGCCTTTGCCTTTATCATATTCATCCTAGATTGTCAATGTGTGTGTTTGTGTGGGTCCTTTCTTGAAAGCCTTCTTCCTCCCCAACACTAACTGACACTCCACAATGATTTCCATATCTGATATGCTTACTTACATGCTAACAGTGTCTGCCCCATGGAAATAATCCAGTATATTCTTTTTGATTGAGTCCATATTTCTAGAATACTGAAGGAGGAAAATAAATACACTCTTGAGTACTACATACATTACAATTATCCGAATCTTTTGTACCTGTGACATTTATTAAGTTGACCAATTTTAATAGGGCATTTAAAAAATTTAATTTGGCAAATGTATCATGACTAGGCCACACACAAACACAGATATTGAAACAAGACTAATTATTCTATTGTTACATCACATAATTATCCATGATCGAATTATAGATTGTAGAAGGGATAATTATTCCTAATGGTCTCCAAGAGCTATCATTTTCTTTAATTTGAATTTGGTAGGAACTGAGTGAGGTATCTGATTAAGACAGGGCTTAGCAATGCATTTGGAATTTAGGCAGTTCATTTTGAAGACTAATAATGATGGTGTGTTAAGCAGATTTCCTGTGAGAGTCTGTATATCTTTAAAGAAGCCAATAGAGTGGCAGTGTTACACACTTTACTATCTTATAATTTAGAATAACTTTCTAGGGAAATGTTGATACCTTAAGGCTTAAATGCCATTAGCAAAAAAAAAAAAATGAGTGAGATTTACTCCTTGTTTCTCTTCTTATAATAGTTTCTCTGGTAAATACTTTAAATTCTGAACACTCAGAATAATATTGATAGTTTTATTCTATAGACATTTTTTCTATAGACATTGTTATAAAACTATTTTCCTCCAATTAAACTTTCTCTTTTTTTAGTGATGCTGATGGAGATAGGGGACTCAATGATTTTGGAAAATGAGAGAATTCTATGAACTGCCTTAATTATATCAAAGTTATTTATTGATGTGTATCAAGTGTCTATTGCTATTTAGTCTTTTTATTTTAGTAATAAATGTGTTCCTGAATTGTGTAATTTGCTCTATTTTTTCCAAATAAAAATAATTTTATGTCTTTGTAAGCAAGTGATTACAGTCTTTAGGAAGGTTTTGGTTGGGCCTCAAAGAAGTGTGTGAATGATTATGATGTGGGCCTTTCTCAGTGATCTGAGAGGTTTTCAGCTGCGCAATGCCATTGAATACTTTAAAAACAGAAATAGCTAGGAAGATGGTTGGCAGAGAGACAAGCCAATTCACAAAACATTCAAACAGTAGAAATTACTAGAACATGAGAGCAAATGTGTTTTTCCCCCTCTTTGCAGCTGGTTTAAAATTTTTCAATGGGGAAAGTCATGTTGTTTGTTGTATTCTGTTAGGAAGAAATGCGTTAGTAAGATATTTAGAGTAAGAACATTGCAATGTGCAGGGCAAGTTCTACAGGAGTTCCCCAAACAGTCCTTTAACTCCAGTGAGTAAGTCAGGATGGCTGACGCCTTTTAAATTATTTTGTTTTGGGCTAAATGCCGCATGCAAGTATGAATCTCCATATTGATTCTTAAGCACAGCTGAGTTGTTTCACATGATAATAATGGGGCCAGTGTTTATCTTTTTGTGCATAGTTTTAAAATAACAATTAGTCAAAGGTAAAGGGGTCAAAGGAGGTCATATTCTTTTTCTCAGTAAAATGTACTAATCAAAAGAGAAGTGGTTATCAGCCTCCGGAGGTCTTCTATGTGACTGCTGGGGTCATGGAGAGTAGTGTAATGTCAGTACAGAAGCTCATGATGGTTTAGAGATGCTCTTATTCTCCTAACACTGTTTTTTGTTTGTTTGTTTTATCTTTTTGAGACAGGGTCTCCGTGTAGCCCTAGCTGTCCTGGAACTCACTATGTAGAGAGCAGGCTGGCCTTGAACCCACAGAGATCCTCCTGCCTCTGCCTCCCGAGCTGGGATTTAATGCATCCGCCACCATGCCCACCTACCCAACAGTAAGGTTTGTATCATCATCAGGATGTTCTTCATCTTGAAGACAGGTCCTTTAAGGAGGCTTCTTTGGAATTTTGTGGCAAAATCTGTTTATAATTACTTTTGCCCTATTTAATGTCTTAAAGGACAGTTTTCTTGGTAATCTACTCATGAAGTAGAAGTGTGAGTGAAAGTAAACAATATTCTGAGCTTGTTTGTATTGAGTATTGGTGGATCTGGTTTAGTTTCCATCAGGGGAGGCAGACCTGTCTTTAAGGAAGTGTTCAGCCATCCTGCCTCTCCTTCTTTAGGTAATGATCACTATAAGTCATAATTAAGCATTAAATCAATCATAATTATATGTCTCTGTCCCTTTTTCCTAGGATGTAAAACAAAACAAAACAAAACAAAACACCAGATGGCTTTGTCTAAAGAACCAATGGAGAATTCATGTGAGATCTTAGATGGTGAAATGGAAAAGACACAGGACAGGAAGAGAGAGAGAGAGAGAGAGAGAGAGAGAGAGAGAGAGAGAGATTTTTCTTATTTCTGTTTGCATTTAGAGATAGCCCAATAATCTGGAAAATCCAGACCAACAAGTATACTTGAAGGATGTACTTATGTTTTATTTTCTGTTTATCGATGGTACAGGCAAGTAGGAAGATCTTAGAATTTACCTTTTAAAGTTGACAATAAAGAAAGCAACACACTCCAGTTGTTTTTTATTTTTTCATTAGAGAGCCATCTCTGGTCAACCAAAAACAACCATTTAGGATTTCCATGATAAAGAAATAAACTCCCACCGCAGTTGTGCACCTTGGGGTTTCCTAGCAGAAGCTAATATCACCCTAGCATAACCTTTGTGTGCAGATCCACAGATGGAGTGAACAGAGACTGCTTATATGGTGCAGTATCCCAGGATATGGAGAAGCACGCATCTAAGCTGCATTGAGCAACAGGGTACTGAAGAGATCTGATCTGAATCCATCTGAACCTAAAGAATTAGTCACTAACACAGATGTCTCACAACTGTGTATGTATGTTGCAAGGCAGGGAGAAAAGTGAAGTATTAAGCAACACAGTGCCTGGCTGCTTTCATCCATGCTTCTGCACTGGTCAGAATTAATTTTCACAGTTATGCTCTTTCACCTTCCATTCAATTTTCCCTCTCTTCTGCAAGCAGTTCAGATGGATGGAGTTCCCATTTGTTAGGGTGAATCATCCCTTAGTTTTCAGAGGATACAAGTATTTGATTACTGGTTTTCTAGCTTCACTAGGTTGCTGTCATTTTTCTTATGTAGGAACATTGGGAGATAGTGTCACTGTAATGTGACAACCACTAAACTTCCCACGAATGGCCATGAGAATCCTGACTGGTCATGACAGTTCAAGGGTTTGACCACCTTTGCTGCCTGCTGCTTTAATAGTCCGAAGAAGCATAAACACCAGAGGACAGGGTCAGCTTCCCATTTAACAAAACTATAAGTTCACTTCTTGGGGTGAACATTTCTGTCTTACAATTGATACAAAAGTTCCTTAACTGATCTGTAAGGTGTTCCTTGGATTTTCAGATCTGCATGTTCTGGCAAAACTTGCTACTCAGACAGCAGTCTCCTAATCATGCCTGGAAGTCACTCATAGTCAGACTAGTCCATCTCTCCAACAAGCTTCCTCTAAGAGGGGGGTTAGTGATAAAACCAGAAAATTCTATGGACATAACTCCTAACACCATAAAATATGTTCTTTGGTCAACAATGTCAAGAACAAAGAAAAGTAGATAAAGAAAGACAATCTTCCTTTACAATATATACTTATTGTTCTAAAATTGAGTTTGGCTCCCTGATAACAGAAAAGTCCACAGTAATCAGGTTGCTAGGTGGTCTCTTCAAACCCCATGGGGAATTATGTACAATGGGGGCTAATCATCAGCACCTATAATTGGTGATGTTGACAACCTCCGGCACCAACAAGGAAAGTGGGTTGTGATGACCCAATGCCCAGGTTCCGTTAGTGCCTTTGTTGATGGAGACACGTGGAGTCTCCATTCACAGTCTCCCTGTGATCATTTGTCTTCATTAACCTTTCAATTCTTACAGGTTTTTTTTTTTTTTTTCCTTAAGATTGTCTCCTAGAGTGCTCTGCTTCTTGTTCTAGGTTGGAGTGCTCATTTCACGGTCCTGTCACCATCTTGCTCATGGTAGGACGGCTGTTAGTTGAATTTTGGAGTTTGTTTCTCTGTGTCTCAGGGGTTTTATTGTGTGTGTTAACCTTTTCTTTTAGAAGGTTGCATTTTATATTTTGCTATAGTGCATATTTTAATACTTGTCGTGGGAATAATTCAATTTGCACAGAACCCAAAATTGGCTTCATTCCATCTTTATGCTTGATTAATATTTTGGTTAGGTTGTAGACTTTGAAGCATAAAATATTTTCTTTTATAGCCTGATGGAAGACCCAATTCTATTGTTGCTAGTGACGGAACTGCTACATAGACATCTCCTGGCCTTCTGATTCATAGCCCTTTGTAGGTGGCTTATTTTTTTCTGTAGTTTAAAATTTTTCTTTTTATTATTTTTGTTATTTATTTGTGTTATTGTAGAATTTTAGGAAGTGATAATTTATTTATTTATTATTTATTTATTTATATATTTATTTTTGTTTTTTTTTTGAGACAGGGTCCCCCTGTAGCCCCAGCTGACCTGGAACTCACTGTGTAGACCAGGCTGTCCTTGAAGTCACAGAGATCTGCCAGGCTCTGCCTTCCAAGTGCTGGGATTAAAGGTGTGCATTACCACACCAGGCTTTCTTTCTTTTTTCTTCTTTTTTTTTTTTTTTGAGCTTTTGTGAATTTCATACAATCTTTCCTAATCAAATTTAGACCTGTTTCCCCTTCCTTGACCTCCCTCCACTAGAGCACACACATTCTGTCATACATGTCAAGTCTTGTCTTGCATCTTTTTCTTAGGCTTTTTAAATTTTTTTTCCATGTAGAAGTTTACTGTTTTGGTCAGTTCTTTGAACAAGTCTTTTGTTGTTGTTGTTCCCTTTAATTTTATATTACTCCAAAATATGCATACATACCCTCCATACTTATAGCAAAATGACAGTGTCTGAAAATAAACCATATAGGAAGCTATTTTAAATATTTCCTCATTACTATTTAGGTTTTACCTTAATGTTTTCCATCTAGGTATTTGCTTATTGGTTGCTTGCATTATGATTCTTTAACTTTTCTCCTTAATTTTTCACTTAAATGATAATTTTATTCTTTAAAAGAATCCTCCCTGGGGGCTGGAGAAATGGCTCAGTGATTAAGAGCACCAACTGCTCTTGCAGAGGACCTGGGTTTGATTCCCAACACCCACATGGCAGCTAAGAACCATCTTTAACTCCAGTTCCAGGGGAATCCAATGCCCTCTTCTGAACTCCGTGGCATTGCAGGACACAGGTGCACCAATCTACATGCAGACAGTACTGTCATACACATAAAAAATAATAAATTAAAAAAAAAAGAATCCTCCTGCCAGGCATGGTGCCATACACCTTTAATTCCAGCACTTGGGAAGCAGAGGTGGGCAGGTCTCTATGAGTTCAAGGCCAGCCTCCTCTGCATATTGAGTTCCAGGACAGCTGGGGCTACAGGGAGAACTTGTCTTTAAAAAATACATTTTCAAACTTTTATTAAGAAATGAAACGACTGGCCTCCCAACCTTAGCTGCAGAACTATTGGCAAGCGATCATTGGTGAGAGTTGATCTTCTTTTAGGAAGAGACTCTACATAGGCTGACCAGACTCCAGTGGATGAACGTATTGAAGGATGGCTGAAGTCGGTAATGACTCTAGAGGCCCTAATATATATGACAGAAGGCATGAACTTCAGTGGAGCGGGGCACTTTAGAGGGGAGCAGATGGGAGAGGAGGCACAGAGATGACTATTAAGATGTTTTATGATGTTTTGTACAAAGTGCCCAAAGTTTCAATACAAAATATACACTGAAAAAAAAAAAAAAGTCAGATAATGGTGGCACACACGTAGAGTCCCAGGCCTCAGGAGGCTAAGGAAGGAGGACCAAGAGTTTGAGACCAGCCTGGGCCACATCACAAGACCTTGTCTCAAACAAAACCAAAGAAAACAAAACTGGAGATGTTGAATTCATTTGAGGACCTTGTCTCTCAATAGATCATTTCTGTTTCCTCCAGGGTCATCTTATTGAATAATCTTGGCCTATTGTTCTTTATTCTGCTGTAGTCAGCAGGAGAGTAAATCATGCTACCTGTCATAACAGACCCTCCCAAGTCCTCAGGAAGGTCGAGTTTACTTGGTTTTACTTCTCCTGACATAGAAGTCAGAGCATATCTTCCTGGGCAGGAGTCTTTCCTGGGAAGGAGTGCTCCATGAGAGTTGACTCAGCTTCTGCACAGCAATCTAGAGAGAGCTGGGTAGCTTGGAAGTATTTTGTGTTGGGGCCAAGCCTTTCTAGGCAGTCTATTTCTGCTCACATCCCAACATGCAGAACTAGTATTCTGGCCATATCTAGGCATCAAGCACTTCTCTTGTACTCTGAAAGGATAATCGAATGCTTCTATAAATATATAGGATTGTCGGGGCTGGAGAGATGGCTCAGCGGATAAGAGCACCGACTGCTCTTGCAGAGGACCCGGGTTCTATTCCCAGCACCCACATGGCGGCTAAAAACTGCCCTTAACTCCAGTTTCAGGGGAACCCGACGCCTTCTTCTGACCTCCACAGCATTGCAGGACACAGGTGCACCAACCTACATGCAGACAGTACACTCATACACATAAAAAATTAAAAAATAACTAAATCTATAGGATTGTCTTTACCACAGATTTTTAAAAATCAAATGTCTGCTGATGCTCACTTGTCCAATGTGTTTGTGAATAGAAAAATGTGTTGATTATCCATCACTGAATAACGCGTTTCCGCTGGCAGCCGTGTCCATTCTGCGTGAAAAGGCTGGCTGCAAGCTTTCTGTTTGTAGGTGAGGTGTGTGGACTGGCGGCTCTACTGTTTTGCGCTAAGCAGCTTCTACCCTGGAAGCAGTTTTCTCTCACAGCCAGATTACATGGAGATTTTCCTAGGCATGCTCCTCTGTGTGGTGGTCAGAAGGGGGCCTGACTCAGCAGCCACAGAATTGGCAGCCCTTCTGTTCCTACGCTGACTGTATCTTTGAGGATACAGTGGCCCTGCCTCACCTCATGCCTATGGATCTCACCACTCTGGTTTATAGACCATGTTAACCATGCCCACGAACTCAGCCTATAACACAGAAAAACAGATGGCTATTCTCAGGGTTGTTATGAATATTAGACAACACAATATGCGGAAAAGTAGAGAAAAGAATTACCCAAATAGCATATATGTGTTAATTGTTTATTCTCTCTCCTTTTAATCAAGGTCCCTTGAATTAATGAGTCAATTCAGTCTAATACCCTAGCAAGGACATAGGGGCAGATCATGTATATAATACATGAACTTTGGACATCTAATAAACTTGACCCATAACTGAAGAAGATAAACTAGAACAATAAAAGATTGATTGACCTTGAGGCACTTGTTTCCCCTTGGCTAAGCTTTCCAAGATTTGCTAACAGATTAATCCACACATCTGTACAAGCAATTTAGCACAAAGACTGAAGTCATTTTCCCTTCCACGTCTCTGTGGTTAAGCAATGCTCTACTTCCTCCACATCATTCTCTTGTGCCTGTGTGTGAACAGGACCAAGATACAAAGAGGAGACATTGTGAATGTGACCAAGGTATGCGGAAGACTCAGTTCCTGCTTTCAAGAGCTCTGGAGATTTTGATAATGAGCTGAAGGGACAAATACTGGAAAAAAAAATAAGTGGGAAGACTTCAATAGTACATGTTGTAAGTAGATAAAGGAATATTATTAGCTAGGAAATGGTAACTATAAAATATTAGAAAATTGGGTCCTGAAATTATTGGTTAAGAGTGGAATTGAGTTTAACAGGTGAACTGATTTTCTAGCTGTGCACATGCCTTGGCCTTCTGTGTGAACTAAGGACCTTTGGAATGAAACGCTAGCTACAGAGAACAATTCACACTTAGAGACTTATTTTCTTCCTTTTCTTTTCTTTGCCTTCTTAGTTTCATGTCCTGGAGTACACACCAGCAAGCTTAAAGAAGTCATTGTTTCTAGCTGCTCATGGTGGTGCACTTTAATCCTAGACCTTGAGAGGCAGAAGCAGGAGGGTCGCTGTGAGATTGAGCCCCGTTTGGTCTACATAGTAAGTTCTAAACCAGCTGGGGCTGCAGAGAGACTGTGTCTTAAAAAGACAACAAACAAACAAACAGACAAGCAAACAAACAAAACCAAAGTCATTGTTTTATATAGATCTTCAGCTCTAAAAGATGTTTGGAAATAAGTGTCTCTAAACCCACTCACTTAGTTCTGTGTCCCACATTTGTTTTCTGAAATCAGCACAGGATCTTATATGTATTTCTTTACAAAGTAGATGAACCTAGAAAAAGTCTTGAACACCAGAGGAACCACAGGACTCACTGGGAAACTTGGCTAGATGAATTACGGGCTCCAGTGTCAGGGACAGAGAGAGCTTGCCTCCCCAAATATGGTGAATAGTAATTAAGGGAGACCCTGGGTTTACCTATGTCCTCTGCATGTAAACACATTCATGTACACTCCCCACCATCCCCCAACAAAGTAATAAAACCATGTAAAATATTAACTGAAAATGTCATGGTATTATAATTTTAGTGCACTTTTTTTTTTGAGAGGTCAGAAATGTTGAGACTATGGTTTTGGCAAGGTGGATATTTCTCTTTTGCATAAAAGCTTGCATGTAAATAGTTTGGGTAGTCGTAGTCACTGCATGGTGATCAAGGACCCCAAACAGTATTCTTTGCCTTCTTTGGAGAACCAAAAATGAATGCGAGGCATTCTCCTTTTGGGTATGAAGAAGTAGGATAGGGGAAAGAGCTAAGAATTGACTTGCTGATTTCTGAGTTTCATAGTTCTTTTTTGTTTGATTCCATAGTTTCTTGATGCTAAGTGAAATACAATGCTGAACTTTGCATCCCATATCTAGAACTGCATTCACATTATACCTAACTAAAAGTAAACCTGGAAAGGTATTTAGTTTTGTTTTTGTTCCACACATCCATAAATCCAAATACATTTAATGTTGGTTTATTATGTAGAAGGGAAATAGAACAAACATTGAGGTAATTAGCAATTTCTGTCCTAAAAGACTGTTTTACATGGTAGAGAACATGAAAGAGAAATTAAGACTATGATAAAGTCAGCTACTTCAAAAGAAAATGGAAAACCGAATGAAAGTTACATAAGAAAGTTATATAACAACCTGTATTTCTTTGCATCAAGCAATTATTTATGAAGGCTTAATAAGACAAACATTAACTTTAAACTCTTAGAGTCACCTTATAAACAAAGCACAACAATACTTGATTATGTTACATAATAGAATGTAAATACTGTCAGCCTTGACAATATGAAGGTAACATCGAAGATTATCAGTGTGCCGTATGGAAGTAAGAAAAAAGAAAAGAAAGTAAGGATACCAATAGCATATTATCGAACGAGGAACCAAGAGATGCTGGGTTTATTAAAGGTATCAAAGAATAACGGTATAAGGATGTGTGGCCTGTGAATACTGCTTTGAGGTAAAAAATAAGAAGTGATTTATAAATAATAAAAATAACGGCATGGAAGTGTTGGAGCTTGGTTAAGAAAAAGGTTAAATACTGTGGGTGTTCTATGCCACTCTACTCTGTCTAGATCCACATTTTCTTTTTTTTTATTTTTCTTTTTTTTTTTATTTTTAAGGGATTCTACAATACAATGACACAGTTGTTTGCAGATAACAATGATGTTACTCAGTATGTCATACAATTAAGTAATTGGTGCATTTTGCAAGTATCTATGTCCAAATTTTGAACAACCCAAGGTTCCCATAGTCCAGTTGGAGAAGCTTGTATGCACAGGCATGTTGATCAATCAGGTGTCCAGACTATATTCCTATAGTCTCATAATTCACCCCTATCTCTCCACAGCCCTTACAATCTACCACGCCTCCTCTTCCGCAGTTTGTTCCCTAGGCTTTGGGAAAGGGGCACAAATGGGTGAGAAGAAAACAGTCTAATTTCTTTGGAGTTGTCATTTTGGACTCCGGTCTGTTCAGTTTGTTTCTCTTCACGGATTGACAGCTTTCACAGTGAAACCCTTTTCAGTCATACTAACAAAGCTCAAGCTATTGGATGTACAGGCATTTAAGCAGTACCACTTATTGTGTCAAGCTAAGCTGTGAGCATAGACACAGACGCTTGGATGGTATGCTAATCCGCAAACTGTGGTTTCTCTATGAAGGGTGACAAGTTCTTATTGTGGCTTATAACATCGCCTAACCACTAGAGGACATAAGCTTGTGGCATCCGCTGTGAGTTATTCCTCCAAGGAGAGAGCTAATAGCCAAATAGTTTTGGGATATAATATAGACACTTGGCTGCCACTGTTGCACTGTATCTCCAGGCTGTTGAGGTGTAACTGATATTTTCGGAGGAGTCTTGTTTGTCTCAGGGAGATCCACATTTTCAATGAGGCAGCATCTCTGGTGTTCAGTATAATTGTGGGGGTGGAGGGGATAATTCTGTATACTGAGGATATAGTTAAGAAATT
The DNA here is from genome assembly GCA_009823505.1 of Rhizomys pruinosus. Classification (NCBI taxonomy): domain Eukaryota; kingdom Metazoa; phylum Chordata; class Mammalia; order Rodentia; family Spalacidae; genus Rhizomys; species Rhizomys pruinosus. The sequence goes on along the minus strand of VZQC01014903.1, from coordinate 611,821 downwards.
GTAATTGTGACCAGAGTAGATTATATAAAAGGTACAGAGTGGTCATGTGTGATACTGTATGCCTGAAATCCCAGCACTTGGGAAGTCAAGACAATAAGATCAGGAGTTCAAGGTCATCTTCACCTGCATTCAAAGTTTAAGGCCAGTCTGAGCTATATGAGACCCTGTTTCAAAAGACAAAATAACAGCATAGTATATAGTAGAGAAATATATAGGTGTATGTATATATGTATGTATGTATGTATGTATGTATGTATGTATATGATGGCTGGAGAGATGGATGACTTGTCTTTAATGCAAGAGAATTCCTCTTATTTAAGTAGAAGCATCATGTAAACTAAGACTAACAGACCATTTGAATCACCTGTACACATAAGCTACCTTCTAATTATCATTTATGCTTGTTACATGCTTTCTCTTCAGAAAAAATGATGTGCTGGCTGAAGATCGTATATCCAGCACCCACATCAATTATATTTTTCATTATTAAATTTTTTAAAAGAAATTTAAAATTAAAAATTTTTTTATTTTGATGTGTGTGTTATGCCTGCATGTATGTAAATGCACCCATGTCATGCAATGCCCATGGAGGCCAGAAGTTTGTGTCAGATCCCCTGGAAATGGAGTTATAAACATTTGTTACCCACCGTGTGGGTGCTGGGAATTGAACCCAGGTCCTCTGCAAGAGCAGTCAGTGCTTTTAACCACAGAGCCATCTTTCCAGCCCCTCATTTTTACATGTTATTTTACAAGTTGACATTCTACAATCAGGTTGTTTGTATGTCAACCTTTTCTTTGAATTTCAGTGAAAGATAGACTGACTTATCTGTAAAGGCATAAATACTTCATGGAGCTGCATAGCCCACAAAGACTTCACTCACATGTGCTAAGAAATCTTTTAAAGATTTCACCACAAAGAAAACACCCTCCAGATGCCACAGTCTTCAACTGTCTTCTTCTCTTCCACAGAGATATTTCAAGGAGTTAATCCCTGATTTCATTTTAACGCTCCATGAGGCTGGGCTTCCTTGAAATTTTCTTTTCCCACTGATCAACGACTCCTCTGTACCTTGTGGATATTTTAGGATTCACTTTGCTGCGGTTTGCCTCTGAAGTGATCCCCATAGGGTCACATTTTGAACTTTGCTCCCTACTTGGTACTATTTAGGGGTGACTGTGGAACTTTTAGGAGGTGGGCCTGGTTGAAGGAGAAGGCAGGCCATTGGAGGCAGTCAGTCCTGGTTTGTCATGCGGTTTTCCTGGTCCATGGTGATGTGAAGAGTCTCCATGTTTCCCTCACCGACATACTTTCTTTGCATTATGGACTGAAACCCTCTGATACTGTGAGCAAAAACCAAACCTTTCTTCCCTTGGGTTGCTATGGTCAAGAATTACAGTGATAACAATGAAAAAGTGACAAGCAGATTCCTTACTGCTTTATTGCGCCCCAAGCTTCTTCCAAATATAAAGACATTTCTTCACTTTAGTCTTTAAGATTCTATTTTCTGGGCTGGAGAGATGGCCTAGCGGTTAAGAGCGCCGACCCGCTCTTACAGAGGACCCGGGTTCTATCCCCAGCACCCACATGGACGGCCAATAACCGTCGGAAACTCCAATTCCAGGAGAACTCAGTGTCCAGGGGAATCCGAGAACCCTCTTCTGAACTCCGCGGCATTTGCTCGACCGGGTTTTGGGGGGCCCACCAACCTGCATGCAACAGTACATTTTTCATACACATACAGAAATTAAAAAAAAAAAAAAAGATTCTATTTTCTTACCAGTACTATGGGCACTGGGCTTCAAAGCCTTGTTTTGCCATTGCCCAGCTATGAGCTTCATGTGAGAAACTACTTAAGAAGGTTAGGATTCATTTTCATCCTTAAGTGCAATGAGTTCAACTTCATGAAGGATGAGGAATTTCCAGGGTGGGAGACAGGGGATCTGTGGACTCCAGTGAACCTGAGAGATTCAGTGCACCGATCGTTCCCAGCACAGTCAACTAGAGAAGAGATTTTCATTTTTTGTGTGCATATAGTAATCAAGGCTTCCAAAATGATAACTGCATTTTTATTTATCCAGGCTTTTTATGGCTTTGTCGTAATTCCTTTATGAGGAGCCCATTGGCTCTTGCAGGCCCTGTTGAGCAGTAACCCTCCTTTAAAGAATTCTTATCACGCCGGGCGTGGTGGCACACGCCGTAATCCTAGCACTTGGGAGGCAGAGGCAGTGCGGATCTTGTGTGAGGTCAAGGCCGGCCTGGTCAACAGAATGAGTTTCCAGGACAGCTGGGGCTACAGGGAGACGCCTTCTCAAAAAGACAAGAAAAAAAAAATTCTTATCACTTGCCCTCCTGTGTTGCCTGTGGCCTGCAGTGGGAAACTGCTCTACTGGGCTGGCTTTGTTCTTCTAGCAGGCCCCTTTAACGACACACAAACCCTCCTTTTTTAAATAAAGATTTTTTTTTTTTTTTTTTTTTTTTTTTTTTTTTTTTATTATAAAATTTTATTGACTTTTCATGTGTTTCATAAATAATTTTTCTTTTCTTTTCTTTTCTTTTTTTTTTTGGTCTCTTTTTTTTTTTTTTTTTTTCCCTGTAGCCCCAACTGTCCGGAACTCACTCTGTAGACCATGCTGGCGCTGGCCTTGACTCAACAAAGATCCACCTGACTCTACCCCCCAAGTGCTAGAATTAAGGCATGGCGCACTCATACAAGCCCGCCCTCATTAGTAACTTTTTCATATTCAGTCTCTAATTTCCTTTATACCCAGCTTCTCCCCTGGCGCCCTGGCACAGCAGCCCCCCCCCAGAGTCTCACACATCTGGTCATTTGTCCGGTAGCAGGATCCCATCTGCAAAAAACCTAATTCTCCCCTTCCCACTGCCTCATGCCAGCTCATTCCCTGAGCTCCAGTCAGACGTATTCGCAGTCCCTTTCTTTTTTTATTGGTTATTAACATCTTCTTCCAGTAGGTCGACATTATCATTGTCTCAATCGAATCTAGAGGCTCGCTTTCCTTTCTATGCCACCCACACCACTGAGTCCTTGCACTCTGCCATACATGTCCTGCATCTTTTTTCTGAGTCTTTCCAGAGTTTATGTTCAGTTCTTTTGTTGTTCTCTCCAACTTGTATTGCTACAGTATATGTACATATATATGCATATATATATATATATATATATATATACACACAAACATAGTTATATATATACACAAAAATATATACATACATCCCTTTGTAAAAGAAGGCCAATTCTTTCTCTCCCAACCACCAGTAGCTGCCTATATTTCTTCAGCCAGGGCTCTGCTACCCATTTCTGTAGTTCTGTGCTGGAACTTTTGTCCAGATGAGCTTACATGGGTCTTGTGCATGCCGATACCAATGCTGTAGATTCATACAAAAAGAGTCCCAGGAGCTGGTAGGATTCATTTCCATTTGGTCTTGCACCACCTCCCTGGCCTTTACAATCTTTCTGCCCCCTCTTCCACAATGTTCCCTGAACCCTGGCTGGGTAAAGCTGAATATAGATGACCCGTCTATGGAACCACACTCTGTAGATTCCTAATCTCCATGGTTTGGCCAGTCATGCCATTGAGTTCCTGTCCTCCTGTTGCATGGAGGAGCCTCCTCAATGAGAATTAAGATGTAATTAGCTGGGCGTGGTGGCACACACCTTTAATCCCATCACTGGGGAGGCAGAGGCAAGATGATCTCTGTGAGTTCAAGGCCAGCCTGGTCTACAGAGTGAGTTCCAGGCCAGCTGGGACTAAAGGGAGACCCTGTCTCAAAAGTACAAAAAAAGATGTAATTAATGCCTTCTTAAGTTCTTGTTCTACGATCCTTGGGGCTTATGTGTGGAGGTTGCATTGTACATGTGTTGCCTAGGCATGAGCATTTCACAGACCATGTCTGTGTGTGTTCAGTTGTGTGACTCTGTAATATTCTTCATCTGGTGCAAACGAAGTTTCTTTTTTATGAGTGGTATCTGGGATAGTTTTCTGGAAATAGAAGGATACCTCTTTTGCAGTTAGTAAGACATTGCCTTAGTCTAGGATGTGTCAACCTTGGGGATTTCTCTAAGATCTATGACCTCTCCAATTGTGTGCACCCGGCTATGTTAACAATACCATACGTGAGTTTCTCCTACTGAGTGGGCTTTAGGTCCAATTAGTTACCCATTGATTTCCCCCAAGATAGAAGTGCCACTATTGCACTGATGTTGTATGCTGTGCTGGTCATTGATATGGATATTTGGTCTTAAAGTTGGTGTTAGACCATTGAGTGATGCTCTCCCTTAGTGGCCTGCATAGTGCTCTCCAAAGCTATAAGAGCTAGGCCAGGAGTCACCTTTATACCCCTTCTCCATTGGCACCCTCCCACAGCCCCCCACTAGAATTCATACATTCTTTCATTTGTGTTAATGCTTCTTGTGCCAAATTAGCACCCTTGGCTGTTCTTCAGTGTGTATGCATCCACTGAGCTCTAGTCAGCCTATCCAGAGTCCCTCACTTGAAGAAGACCAGCTCTTCTTCACCTAGTGGTAATCAGATGCCAATATTTCTTCAACTAAGATTGGGTTCTGCTGTTTATTTCCCAGTTCTATGCTGGGTTTTTGTCTGGTTGAGTTTCCATGGGTCTTGTGCCTGCTGACACCATTGCTGTAGGTTCGTATGAGGAGGGTCTCAGGAGCTTATAGGGTTCTCTTTCCACATAGTCATGCATCATCTCCCTGGCTCTTACAATATTTTGACTCCTCTTCGACAATGGTCCTAGAGCTCTGAGTGAGTGAAACTTAATGTAGGAGACCTGACCAGGGACTCATACTTTGCGGACTCCTTATCTCCATGATTTGGCCTTTTGAGTTTCCGCTCCTCTGTTGCACGTGGGAGCTTCCTTAATGAGAGTTAAGAGGTTCTTTAGTGTCCTCTTGGTGGCTTGCTCTATGTTGCATGAGCCTTACATGTAGAGGCTGCATTGTAGATGTGTCACTTAGTCTTAGGCAATTCACAGACAATGTCCGTGTGTGACCAGTTGCAGTACTTTGTAATAGTCTTCATCATGTGCAAAAGAAGCTTCTTTGATGAGTAGTGCATGGGTTATTTGTCTGCAAATATAAGGATGCATATTTTGCAACTGATAAGAAGTTACATTAGTCTAGGGATGTGACAGCCTTGGTAATTTCTCTAAGGTCTAAGATCTCTCTGTCCATGTGCATTTGGCTATATTTACTGTACCACACATGAGTTTCCTCCTATTGAGTGGACTTTAAGTCCAATTAGTGAGCTGTTGATTGTCCCCGAGATAAAAGTGCCACTATAGCGCCAATGTCATATATTGTGCTGACATTGATGTGGATATTTGTTCTTAAGCTGATGTTGGACCATTGCTTGTTGTTGTCATCTAGCAGCTTGCGTAGTGCTCTCCAAAGCTATGAGAGCTAGTCTTCAGGGGAGGCGGATTCCGGATCAATTACAGCTCCATTGCTCCAAATCCTGTCTCTGAAGCATGTCCTGTCTTCAGCAGCAGCATCTTACCTTCAGGTTCTGGGAGGCAGTCAAGGGTTGTGGCATAGCCTGTGTCATTTTTGGAGTCTCTTGGACTACCCTAGTCAACAACTCACAGGAAACAAACCCGCCGTTTAGTCCCCACAGTTTTTCTCCCTGATCCATCAACCCAGCCCCGGCTTCCCCCAGCCTGTTCTCTGCCCTCTTCAGCTTTGATCAGCCAGGCTTACAGCTTCCTAGCTTTCCTAACCTTTCCTCTTTATGTGGATTTATCCAAACTGCACTTTACCTTCTTGCATGTGTTCCGGAGGCCACTGACTTATTTATCTGCCTTTACCCTGTCTTGTGAATTCTGCTTGTGTCTCAGGAGATACTTGCTTCCACATTGAGTTTCACCACTCTTCTTATTTCCTTCCTTGTCCCTGTAGATGATTTAACATTTTCAATGGATATGTCAGACACGCAGCTCAAGTATTTTTTTATTTCTCTCTCCCTTGGTTTTTCACTGCGCTGAGTTATTTTCTCAAGATTTTTTTGGTCTTTTTTGAGACAGGGTCTCCCTGCAGCCCCAGCCGTCCTGAACTCACTATGTAGACCAGGCTGGCTTCAAACTCACAGAGATTCACTTGCCCCTGCCTCCTGAGTACTGGGATTAAATGTGTGCACAGCCACTCCTGGCTTTCTGAAGATTCTAGGCTGGCTGTCGTGTACCATTTTTCTTCAACCTTTGTTTCTGGTCCTCCACTTTGCTTGGATGTAGGCCTTGTTAGGAGGGAACATGGGAGCATGTCTGACTTGGCCTTTCTAACCCTCCATTCTTCTTGCTTTCTTCTTCCCTAATTATAGCTTCCTTAGGCCTAGGAGTAATGGGCACACTAGGGTTTCTAACACCTGCAGGAGCCCATTCTGCCCTTCTCCCCCTGGGAGCTAGCTCTCTCTCTCTCTCTCTGTCTCTCTCTCTCTGTCTCTCTCTCTGTGTCTCTCTCTCTCTGTCTCTCTCTCTCTCTCTCTCTCTCAGCCTGCCTTAGCACTGGCACCTCAGACATGATGGATGTTGAGAGGAGAATCTGAAGAGTGCACCTGACTGCTAATATCATCTTGCTCACCCATTGCAGGGACTTCCTCTCACCTCACCTGCCTTTCAAACCCCATAAGGAATGTTGTAGAGCATGCTACTCCAGCTTGTGCCCAACTGCACAGAACAACTGGATCACTCACATTGCTCCTCAATTGGAGTCCAGCAGCAATCGATCATTTCTACTCCTTTATGAGGAGAAAGTTATATTATACATAAATATACTTCAGATTTAAATGAAAAAAATTTAAAAGACCTCACAGACACACTTAGTGTTCTCTATTTTCTTCTTCCACTGTGACCAAATGAAATAATGGCATCTTGGGAAAATCTAGAGCTCAAAAAAAGATGCAGGTTGTCAAAGATTTCCCTACCGGGCCCATTTGGACTATAAGTACACCTTTTACTGACTTATAGTTCATCTTATATTTCATTAAATCAGCTCCTATGCCTAGTATAATGTTCTCAGGTGTGTGTGTGTGTGTGTGTGTGTGTGTGTGTGTGTGTGTGTTGCTTTCTCTCCATGGTATAATCCCTAATAGCCTACTTTTTCCTAGCTCCTAAATTCTATGTAAGTGCAGCAGGAATTTTATCCCTATAGATTTCTCACTGTTCTTCTTCCCTCCTTTTTTGAATGTTCTGTTAAAATCGAGCTTTCAAGAAATTCAATTATTTGGCTATTTTCTTAGAAACCTTGTCTCATTTCCAGAATCATAGAATCTCAGGGTTCAAAGAATAGACACTTGTTATCTTAATAACATTTTTAATTGTACTGCATCAGATGAGATCTTACTGGCCCTTGAGTCCAATTTTCTATCCATGGGTTGATGACTTAGTGCTCTGGAAGAGCATGTGATTGTACCAACACAGAGGAGGAAAACCACAAATTGTCTTAACACGAAGGGAATCCTCTGTGAATGCAACGTCCAACACAAGGCATATATGCAATAAGCATTATTATTTTGCACTTAACTTTACCTTTTATATTTTCTTCCTCATATTCCCTGATGACTTTACAAATTGTCTTTAAATTATTTGGCTCAACCTAGAAGGCTTATTCTCAATTTCTGTGATATGGCCGTTAGCCTTACAACTTATTTTAAATTTTAAGACAGGTAAAAATAAAGTCCAATTTTGTCAAAGTTTTATCTTTTCAAGATTGTTATGAAGAGGAAAACTGAAAAAAAACTTATTTCTAGATTTTCTCTTGTTTCTTTATTGACAAGGTAGTAAAAGCAAACATCTACCCGGGTCTAGCACAGCTCAGCACTCAGAGTTGGTTCCACTACTTTCTAATCATGAGACCGTGGGCAGAAATATCTAACTCATGTCGCTCCAGTGCTTCTTATCTGTGGAGAGGGGGCGATAAGTAAAACACTCTCAGCACAGGGCCAAGTCAGGGCAAAGTTATTAAGAACTGTGCCTGAGGAGCAGTTGCTGAAATGCCTCTGCACAGTAGCGGTGGCGGGACTCCCTGCTGCTCCCGCTCTGATGAGAAATAAGACATTGTGCAGATTAAACACTTGAGCTTTGTAGTCAGTCGGCATTAGATTGGACCCAGATGCTGCCTGTGTGTTGTGACCCTGGGCAAGTGATTCAGTCTTTCCAAGCCTCAATGCCCCCATTTGTTATATGGGACACATGCCAACTGCCTCCAGCATTGCAGCACTTTCTTAAAGGGTGTCAATGTCTGAAAACAACTTGATTCCAGGAGACAGTGAGTAGAAAAAAGAAATTATCCACTTATGTCCTTTTAGGTCTTTAATTTAAAAAAAATGTGAGAGTTGTAATTTATTTTTAATTTATATACAAAGCTGAGATTTTTGGTTGCTTTGGCAACTCTTTACTGTCCTGAAAAATTTCCAAGTTGCTTCTGTCTCCACTTCCTTTCGGAAGAGATAATTCAATTAGAATCTAGCACATAACATTGAACAGAGCACAGTGAGACTTCAAAGGGAGATAGAAAATGAAGCTCCCCCACATCCTAACTGCTCCTGCTCCTACGGACTCAAGAATAAACATACCTGACAGGTGGCATCATCCTTGCCATTGCTGTGACTCATTAGGAACCTTGCATTGGCATTTTAGGGTGTGCACGAGAGAGAAAGTGTGTAAGCACGAGGCTATGTGTGTACGCTGGCCTGTTGCCTCCTGAACTTGATTTTCCTGCTTTGACATACCATCCGTTTTGGAGTAACAGCAACCAGACTCTCCACTTTTCATTCTGACTCTTCTCTGAATGACTCTCTTCTTTGCTGCCTGTCCAAATGTTTCTTTTATCCCAATTACCACACCCAGTGCTCTCTGCCTTGGCTGTGGTAATTGTTCTTATCCACGTTCTGCATTCTCCGTGTCACTATTTTTTTTTTTTAATTAGCAGTGCTTAAAAAAATGATTACATTGAAAACCTTTGTATAGGATGGAGAAATTGAAAGGAGAATGAATACCAAACTCACATCTCAGCCAGAGTGAGACATTTCAGAGTATAGTTGAGGCTTAGTAGTACAGTTTTGTCAGCAAATAATACTCCAGAATTATACTAGACATATAGAATTCTGGATTTACATGCTAAAATAAAACCATATATTTTTACTTTGAGAGTTACATCACTTCAGTTATTAAAGTACTTAAACATTTTAACCTCAGCCAGGCGTGGTGGCGCACGCCTTTGAAACCAGCACTCGGGAGGCAGAGGCAGGTAGATCTCTGTGAGTTCAAGGCCAGCCTGGTCTACATAGTGAGTTCCAGGACAGCTGGAGCTTCAGGGAGACTTGTCTCAAAAAGATAAAAATTAAAATTTAACCTCCTAGATTGTGATTTTTATCACTAGAAGTTCAATTTGGTGTTTTACATTTTCTGTAAGGCAGAGGTAAAAGTACACTGGAGGTGTAGAAGAGTCATAGAAAAATGATGCCAAGTGCCTTGGTGCCTGAGAGTGGGAAAGGTCCAACATCAAAGCCTGGGTGTCCAGGACTATGTGCAGAGCCAAGATCACAGATGACTGTGAAGGGAAGTGGGAAGTCCATTCTACAGTATCAGTTCCCCCAAGACTAGAATCTACAAATGACAGACCTCTCTTAGCTTCAGGATAGCCCAACACAGAGGCAAAGCCACTGCCACGCACCACCCGGGGCCTGGGTGGGGGAATGCAGCCCCTCAGAGAAGGTCCAGACTGCTGACCAACATCTGGAAGTCCTCTCTTCTTCAATCTGCTCCACCATCAACCCACCACCACAGGAACGTGGAAACCACAGCTCCAGGTTCATGGGAGGGGCCCACAGCTCTAGGTCCCCTGGAGAGGACCACAGATAAAGCTCACAAGAAGGGAGCCGGTCTCTGGCTCATGGAGAGTACCACAGCTCTAACCCACAAGAGGGGGCCATAACTCTAGCTAACAGGTAGGAACCACAGCTCCAGCTCAAGGGAGGTTCACAGGAAACCACAACTCTAGCTCATGGGTGGAGACTAACTCCAGCTCACGAGAGGGACCACATATCCAAGCTCATGGGGGTCAGGGGAGACCACAGTTTTGGCTCACAGGAGGGGCCCACAGCTCTGTTAATGGGAAGAGACCACAGCTCCAGTTCACAGGACGGGACATCTCCAGCTCATGGGAGAGGACCACAACTCAGCTCCTCCCTGTCATTTTTATTGTGCAGTTAACATCTGCTCGTTGTACATACTCTTCTCTTTTTCTCTCAACATTTTCTGGATATCCATCTTGACACAATCTAAAATCCGGACTTCCTCTGGCATCAAACTTGTCCATTGAGTGGTCTCCAATCCAGCACCACAGAGAGGAACACAGTGGGCAGCCAACTGAACTTAAACTTTTGGTCATCTCTACCCCTCTATCTCTGCTTTCATTCTCTGAAGTCGTTACTTTTTATAACTCCAGCCCTCATGAGATCAATGGCTTTGCATCCTCTGCTGTCCCATTTTCCCATCCAAGGATGATTCAGTGCCTGATTCATGTTCTTTTTCTCTGTTTTCTCCCTCTGGACTTCATTTATTCAGACAATCCATTTACTGAGTGATTCCTTGGGTCTCATATTTTATACCACTCAAAAATAAACACTGAAAATGAAGTAAAGTCTCTCTCGAAAATTCCTTTTTATGCTCTTTTCCCACAGAAATAACCATTATTATCAATCAGGTGTACATTTTTCTAGCCTTTCTTTTTTACGTATTTTAGTATTACAAAGTAAGTAACCTAAAAATATAAAGCATGAATTCAATTACTATAGAATAAATGAGTGGAAGTGCACACACATATGTGTGTATGCAAACCAATATATGCACAGCTGCACACCAAATGTACATGTGGACTGCTTTGCTTATGTATCCATTAGCATATTTTGATAGAAATCATATTGCTTCATGCATACTATTTGGCAACTTTCCTTTTCTTTCTTTCTTTTTTTTTTTTTTTTTTTTTTTTTTT
>VZQC01014903.1:549229-599558 GCA_009823505.1 Rhizomys pruinosus | reverse complement strand
GACTTTTTTTTTTGAGACAGGGTCTCCCTTTAGTCCCAGCTGCCCTGGAACTTGCTCTGTAGACTAGGCTGGCCTTGAACTAACAGAGATCCACCTGCCTCTGCCTCCCAGGTGCTGGGATTAAAGGTGTGCACCACCGTGCCCAGCCAAATTCTACTCTTTTCTTTTCTTTTTTCTTTTCTTTTCTTTTCTTTTCTTTTTTTCTCTTTTCTTTTCTTTTTGAGTTAGGGTCTTACTAAGTAGCCTTAGATGGCCTGGAACTTGCTTTGTAGACCATACCAGCTGGCCTCAATCTCACAAAGATCTGCCTGCCTCTACCTCCCAAGTGCTAGGATCAAAGTTGTGCACCACCACACCAGGCTCTGTATGGGATATTTGGTATCTTTTCTCCCTGCTCCTTATTTGGAGGTCTTATCCATAAGAACAGTTGAACTGCTGCCTTTCATAAGCTCCATGTAAGAGATGCCCAAACAGTGATCACTAGTCCTGATGTCTCATTAAAACCTCCTAACTTTGACTTTGACTTTTTCCCAGTAAATTGGTCAGGACATGAAATGATTCTTATAAGCCTCTTTCTTTCCCTCAGACAAGTTCTTATGTTTATTTTTATTTTTGTGTGTGTGTGTGTGTGTGTGTGTGTGTGTGTGTGCAGCAAGAAAGATAAAATGTCATTTTCTAAGTAGATTCTCCTGCTTCTAGAATAAAGAATTACATTGTTCAGCAAATTCTCTGATGAGTTTCTTTTTTAAAGGTGTTGAGAGAGGGCAGTGTGAGTAAGGGTTAACTAAGTCTGTGTAAATAGGGTTGGTTAAGTAGGTATGATATATTGCTCTTTCCCTAGATATACTGTTCAAGATGAATATCTCAAGCTATAATGAGGTTGGGAGTGGCTGTGGAAAGACAGAAGGAAAGGTAGTTGGCACCTAGAATGGAAATTTGGCAAAAGAAAAGGCATGCTTAAGAGGGATTTATAATGAAGCTCTGCCATACCACACACACTGCACAGTGCTTCACTTGTCTCTCTGGAAAGTCTTCAGCATGAAACCTGCATCTCACTTATTGATTGTGATTACTTGTGGTTAATTAATTAAAATGCTATATTCATTCCGAGACTTCTCTGCTCAAATGTTCCCAATAGTTTTCTGTTCTTCAGACACTTAATTAAATGCACTTATTTCTATTACAGCTTTATTAAAGGTGTAGTTGACAAATGATAAACTGATGATGTATAAGGTGATAAGATTTAACCTATCTAACCCCTGCGGAATAATCAACACAGTTAAGGCAATGGACTTACATACCACTTTCAAAAGTTTCTTTGTGTTCTTTCATAATCATAGCCCCTCGTCTTCACTGTTACCAGGCCTTTTCATCTTATTATAGATCCCCATGTATTTTCTATAATTTTATGCAATGGAATCATAAAATACATGTTCATGTTTTGTTTTTCTACTTTCACTTTTGATAATCACTTTCAGATTTACCTAGGTTGTTAACAAATATAAATGTCTTATTCTTTTTTGTTGTTGAGTAATATTCCATTGTGTAGGTATACCACAATTTCTTCATCCGTTAATCCATTGGTAGACAATTGGCTTACTTATAAATTGGAGTTATTCAAAATGAAGTTAAGATTAATTGTGACTTTATATGGACAATCCTTTAGTTTGTTTTGTTTAATACCTAGAAGTAGAATGGTGGAGTCATATGTAGTTATAAACGGGACTAAAAAGAAAAACCATGAATTTTATAAAATAGTTGTACATTAAAGTTCCACAAGTCACCTGTAGGCATTTCAATTGTTCTATATCCTCAAATAAGGTGATCAGTCTTTATACAGTGTCTCATTGTGAGCTTAGTCTTTGCAATCCTACCAACTACCAACATTGGGCACCTTTTCATATATTTACTTATCATTTACAGAAACTTATCATTTACAGATTTTTGTAAAGTCAAATGCCTGTTAACTCTTTTGCTTATCTTTCATTTACAGATTTTTGTAAAGTCAAATCCCTGTTAACTCTTTTGGTGTATTGTTTCATCAAGCTGTTTGTGTTCTTATGTTGGGCTTAAGAAGTCTCCATGCATTCTACTTACAAGTTTGTATCTTTATTTATATAATTATTAATTTTTTTTCTATTCTATTACATGTTTCCCATTCCTTTAACAATATGTTTTAACAAATTTTAAGTGTTCCTGAAACCATATATATATATATATATAAGTATATATATATATATATAATTTTATACTGCACACTGAATGACTGGAGACAGATATCTTGGGGTCAGCTGAGGAGGTTTGCATTCATTTTACTTAAGGTTTCAGGGTGGCCAGGAGACCTTATTTTAGGTTGTGACATCAGAGCAGAAGCCTTCATGCAGGTCACAGTGAGCTGTGGAAAGATCTGGGAGAACACTTCAAGTAGTTGGTAGAGCAAATGCAAAGACTGTGAAGCGATCATGATAGTGTCACATGGACAACAGTATACCAACAAGCACCTGAACAATTATACTTAAGTTGCTTCTCTGGATTCCACTTATATATGCACATACAAATGAACACGCACATGTGTAGGCTCACATACATCAGCACAACACATACATATATACACCAGTGCACAAAAGAGATGCCGTAGCCATTGAAGACAATTGTAGAGTAGCAGAATGTTTAAACAATTAATAATAAGTCCCAATATTGAGTGAGTAATTAAAAATCTCCCATCAAGCTAGTCGCTTCTTTGGGAAATTATGATTGACATGTAAAGAATTAACACTGATCCTTTTCTTACTTTTCCAAGATACTTGAAAGGAGGCATATTTTCAAACTGTATATACCAAATCTAATTGGCTATTGGCTCTCCCCTTGGAGAAATAACCCATGGCTGATGCCACAAGCTTACATCCTCTACAGGTTAGGAGATGTTATAAGCCAACAGTAAGACCCTGTCATATTTAACAGGGGGGAAAATTGTAATTCAGGATTAACATATCCAACAAATGTGTCTATGCTAAAGTAACCTACCATAACTATTAGTGCTGCTTAATAACCTATATATCTAATGCTTTGTTCTTCATTAGTAGGATCAAAAGGTTATTCCTGGACAAATGTCAGCCCATGAAAGAAACAGCCAGAATTGACCAGAGTCCAAGTCAACAGCTCAGAGAGAGTGGACTGTTTACCTCTCATCCACCTGTGCCCCTTTTCTAAGCCTAGGAACAACCTGCGGAAGAGGGGGTGTGGTTAGAATGTAAGGGCTGCGATTGGGGTGAAGGTGAAACTACAGCAATGTAGTCTGGACACTCATTGAATCAACTTGATTGAACAAACAACCTGTCACCCCCCACTGGATGGTGGGGGCTGTAGGTGTTTGGGCACAACAGCCTGCAGATAGGTTTGCATGAAGGATGCTTGTACTCATGGATTATCCACTTATAGCTAAAAATGAAAAAAAAAAAACTGAGAGAAAGATGCAGGAACAGTTATGGCAGAATGCATGATATGGGATGGGGTGGGGTGGGTGGAGGGAAAGGGAAATAAGCCTGAACTGAATTGGAAAAAATGTATGAAATGCACAAAGCATCAATAAAAACTAATTAAAAAAAAAAACAAGATTAGAGCTGGGCGTGGTGGCACATGCCTTTAATCCCAGCACTCAGGAGACAGAGGCAGGTGGATCACTGTGAGTTCAAGCCAGTTTGGTCTACATAGTGAATTCTAAACCAGCTGGCACTACAGGGAGACAGTGACTCAAAATGACAAAAATAAATAAATAAATAAATAAATAAATAAATAAATAAGAGATTAGAATTACTGACCTACCAAAGCCAGCCAAGTAAGAACAGAAAATTAGAGGTCAGTATGTATCTCTGATAGACTGAGATGTGAAAATCCTCATCCAAATATTAACAAACTGAATTCAGCATCACACTAAAACCATCATTCATGATAATCAAATAGAATTTGCAAATAAATACATGTGATACACCACATTAACATAACAAAGATAAAAATATGATCATCTTTATAGATGCAAAAAGTATTGAAAAAGTCAACATCTTTCAGCATAAATGGTCTCAAAAGTTAAGTACAGAGAATGTATTTTAGCAAAATAAAATCACCTGTCCCAAGCAATTTCCTAACAAAACACTGAAAACCCAAAGCTTTTCCTTTTAAATTCAGTTGCAAGTCAGTCCCCTAACTTTTATGACTTAGCATATAATTAGAAGTCAGAGCCAGGTTAATTAGGCAAGGTAAAGAAACCAGGCATTTGGGATTGGAGAGATGGCTTGGCAGTTAAGAGCACCGGCTGCTTGTAGAGGAGCTGGGTTCAATTCTCAGCACCTACATGGTGGCTAATAACTATCTATAGCTTTGGTTCCAGGCAGAATCTGACGCCTTCTTCTGACTCTTTGGGCATTGCACTCACACGGGTGCACTTACACACATGCAGGCAATACATGGATACATATAAACCAAAGATACAAAACAAACTGTTTGGTTGTTGTTGTTGTTTTGTTTTTGTTTTTGATTTTTTTTTAAAGAAAGGAGACCACATGGGGCTTGAGAATGGATCTCTTTTGCTAGAGCTCACATTACTTTCATAAAGTTGCCGGCCAGCTTTTACCTTTTGCATATAATCTACTGAAAAGGAGTTTGTTTGCATAAATCATTGAAGATCTCTGGCAAACAGAAGTAAAGAGAACGCAGACCAACTTGCAGGATGAATGAGCATCTTTGTACAGTATTTTAATTTAATTTAATTTAATTTTTTTTTGTACAGTATTTTAAAATGGCACCATCGTTCCAGGACAGCTGGGGCAACAGGGAGACCCTGTCTCAAAAAGACCAAAAAAAAAAAAAAAATCAGTGTCACATGGCTTTTGTTTTTAAGGAATACAGAAAATAAAATGATGACAACATATATTAAAAAAAGAAAAAAGAAAGGAGGCATTCAAACCAGAAAGGAAACTGCCCTTGCAAATGATATAATCTCTTACCTAAAACCTTGAACTGCTCCACCAAAAACAAATGTTTAGTCAGTCAATCCCAGACATTTCAGTACACAAATTAATGTTAAAAATAGTTTATTTTCAAATATTATCAGTGAACTCTCAAAAGGGGAGGAAACACTCATTTACAACTGCAAAAGAAGGACTTTATATATAGATCAGCTATAAAAATAAAGATTCAAAACAGAAGATTCAAATAAAGTTAAAATTGGTAAAGATTCTTCTCCCAGAGAATAAACGAATAAACCCTTTTTTTTTTTTACTTTTCCAAAGGCCAGATGGCTCACAAGGATATGAAAAACTGCTCAAAATACCATGATCAGGAAATGAAAAAAGATAATGAGTTATCACCTCAAGCCTTTAAAATGTCTATTATAAAAACAAGTTTTATTATGTCACTTTATTGTTTTTATCAAGAAATTTCTGTTCTTTTTCTTCTTGCACTGTACAAAATGTTTTTAATCTTTGGCTGCTCTTATGTTCCTAGAACTTTTTTATTTATTTATTTTTATGTGTCATGAGTGCTTTTCCTGCATGTAAGTGCACCTGTGTCATGCAATGCTCACAGAGGAGAGAAGGTGTCCCCTGGAGCTGCAGTTATGGATGGCTGTTAGCTCTCAGGAAGGTACTGGAAACAGACCTTGGGTCCTCTGCAAGAGCACCAGTGTGCTGAGACTTTTCTCTATCCCCTGCTCTTATGATCTTAATATTTTCTTTTTGAGCCATTTTGATAATAATTTTCTCTTGTGGAGAGAGAGAGAGAGAGAGAGAGAGAGAGAGAGAGAGAGAGAGAGATTGAATTTACTGTGTCTGTGAGGTTATATTTTGATGTTTACTTTTTAAAAAAACTTTTAAAGTTTTTTGTGGATTTCATATAAAACATCTTAATCATATTTAGCCTTCTTGTGCCTATATACACCCCCATCACCCACCCACATGATTTCATGCATTTTGTCATATATGCTAAGGCTTATCAAGTAAAGTTTGTGTACTCAGATATTTCTCAATGTAAGTGCATCTACTGGAGGCTGGTCAGCCTGTCTAGTGTCACTCCATTAAACAAGATCAACACTCCCTCACCTAGCAGTGATCAGCTGCCAATAGTTCCTTACTAAAGTTGTGGCCTCCTGCCCATGTCTCCAGTTCCGTGCTGGTTTTGTCTGATTAAGTTTGCATGGGTCTTGTGCATGCTGACACCATTGCTGTAAGTTCATGTAAGCAAGGTCCCAGGAACCCATAAGACTCATGGTCTTCCTCATGGTCCTGTAGCTCCTCCCCCAACTCTTATAATCTTCTGGTCCCCTCTTCCACAATGGTCCCTGATCCCTGGTGTGTGAAGTTAATATAAGTGTCCTTATATAAACACACACTCTGCTCCTTGTTCTTCATTGCAGGAGGAAGCTTCACTGATGAGACCTGAGGGATGTATTGGTATTTTCTCTAACCCTTGTTCCACTATATTCTGTGAGCCTTAGTTGTACAGGTTCCACTGTAGATGTGTCACTTGGGGTTGGGCATCTCATAGACACTCTCTATGTGTAATCAGTTGTGGAAGACTGTAATAGACTCTGTCTGTTACAAAAGAAGTTTCTTTGATGAGTGGTGACTAGTGTACTTGTCTGTAAATATAAGGATTCATATTTAACATATAGTAAGAAATTATGTTTTTCTTTCTATATGATAGCTTAGGGTTTTCTCCCTGGTAGCCCCAGCTGGCCTGGAACTCACTATGTAGACCAGGCTGGACTTGAACTCACAGAGATCCACCTGCCTCCCAAATGCTAAGATTAAAGGTGTGTGCCACCACACCCAGCTTAAAGACAGTTCTTAGCTGCCATGTGGGTACTGGGAATTGAACCCAGGTCCCCTGCAAGAGCATTCGGCACTCTTAACCGCTGAGCCATCTCTCCAGCCCCGAAATTACATTTTTCTAGGGATGTGACAAACCAAGATCTATGACCTCTCCACACATGTTTATTTGGCTATGTTTACAGTGAGTGCCATGTTTGTGTTCCCTCTCATCAAATGGGCTTTAAGTCAAATTAGATGGTTGTTGATAACCCCCAAGATGAAAGTGCCACTATTAGAATGATGCAGTTTGCTGTGCCTGGTCATTATTTTGATTATTAGGATTTACATCTGGGGTTGCACCATTGATTGATTTTCTCCCTTACCAGCTTGCATAATACCCTCCTAATTTAAAAATATTTTAATTAATATTTTTCTTTATTTTGTGTATGAGTTTATTGTCTGCATGTATGTAAGTACACCCATGTCTCGTAATGCCTGCAGAGGTCAGAAGAGGGCGCTGGCTCCCCTGGAACTGAAGTTATGGATGGATGCAGGGTGTCACGTGGGTGTTGAGATTTGAACCCTGCAAGAGCAGCTACTGCTCTTAACTGCTGAGTCATCTCCCCAGGGCCTTTCTACTTTTTTTTTTTTAATGTATTTAAAACACTCTCTCTGTAGCCCAGGCTGGCCTGTAACTCTATGTAGCTGAGGTTGGCTTTGAACTCGTGGCATTTCCCTTCCTTCTGGCCACCAAGTTTCGGCATTACAGGTATGAACCCATGCTTGGCAGAGTTTAGTTTTCCAATTCTGAAATTTTAATAGTTTTACTTAAATTTTAATTTTTCTTCTTACCTATTCCTTTGCTTGTGGGCAGTGCATAATTGCAAGTATATGAAATCACTTTATGATATTC
This sequence comes from Rhizomys pruinosus, assembly GCA_009823505.1. Lineage (NCBI taxonomy): Eukaryota > Metazoa > Chordata > Mammalia > Rodentia > Spalacidae > Rhizomys > Rhizomys pruinosus. The sequence goes on along the minus strand of VZQC01014903.1, from coordinate 591,842 downwards.
TATACTCATTGATGGTCTGTTAGCTTTCAAAAATTGTTTTTCTCTCTGTATTTCACCTTGTTTTTATTTCTGTGATCAAGCTTTTAACTTTGCTCTACAATGCCTAATCTACCACTAATCTTATCAAGTGTGTTTTTATTGTCTCCAGTTGTAGTTTTTAATCTGCATAAATTTCACTTGGTGCCTTGTAATACCTCGCTGTCTATGCTTAACGCATTCAATCTTTCTGCTCCCTTCTTGAGCATATGGGATACAGTTATAATTACTGTCTTAATGTCTTTGTCTTGTAATTCTGACATCTGTGTCAGTTCTGGGCCAGCTTGATTAATTCATTTTTGTCTTCTTAATGAATTATCTTTTTCTACATTTCTTTACATGCCTGGTACATTTTTATTAAATGCTACCGATTGGCTTTTACTTTTATTTTGGATTGTGATATTCCTGAGCTTTGTTTTAGAACATAGTTAATATCTGGGAAGCCATTTAATTAATTCTTCAATGTTTGGCTTTAAATATTTATGGATGAGAACAGAGGAACATTTAGCTCAGAGTTAATTATTTTTATATGTAAGTTGAAATGCTTATGAGTTCTTTACCCAGTGTCACGTGAATTTTAAGGTTTTCTATCCTCAGCATCTCTGCATCAGCGTGTGCACCATTCCAGGCCCTACTGGAAATCCAGTGACCACTCTTTTCAGTCTTGTCTGATTGCTTGCCCAGTCTTCTTTCCCAGGCTTCTCACACGCCTGCTTTGATCAACACTCACCGAATGTTGAAGCTCCCAGAGATCTCTCCTTGTTCAGCTCTCTCTTCTCCCAAGCTTACACCAGTGAAACACAACCAGCCTTCTTCTCTCTGCCCCCACCCATGTCTCCTTAACTAAAGAAGTTTGGTGCTTTCTCCCTGAATTTTGCTTCTGTATACCATTCCCAGGATAAGTGTAGGTGGTCACAAAACTCACCTTCATTACCTGGTACCTATTGTCTTGAGAATTGTTGGTTAATATATATCATCACTTTATTTTTTTGAAAGTAAAAATTATTTTCAGGAATTTTAAAAATGATTTATTTGTATTTATGTGTATCTGCATGTCTGCATTACAACACCTATGTTAGTGCCTAGAACTCCAGAAGGAGGTGTTGGATCCACTGGAACTGGAGTTACAGTGTCACAATGTGCATGTTGGGAACCAAGCATAGGTCCTCTGGAAGAGCAACAAGTCCCCTTAACTGCTAAGCCATCTTTCTAGCTATGAAGAATTAAAAAAACATGAAACACTATTTTCAATTTATCTCATTATCTCATATTTACTACTGATGTTTCAGCAATATTTTATAGCTCTTTTGTAATACTTCAGGAGACCCAACTGTTTAGTATGAAAGAACTTTGTAAACTAGTTACAAAACTGTTGATACCTTGCATCTGGTCTCTTTGCAATATTTAGGTTCATAAAATCTATTAAAGCTGTAAGTCCCAGATTCTTTTTTCTTTTTCCTTTTTACCTCTGACCTCCAATACAACCTGGGCTGCTCTATGCTACAGTCTGGACCTTTTCATTGTCCTGGAAGTTATATTCCAACATTTCTTATAGCACGTGCCTCCTGTTGATGAATTTCAGCCTGAGAAAGATTATTCTGATGTTTTTGAAAGTTATTTTAGGGGCTGGAGAAATGGCTCAGCAGTTAACAGCACTGACTGCTCTTGCAGAAGACCTGAGTTCGATTCCTACTACCCACATGGCGGCTAAGAACCATCTTTAACTCCAGTTCCAGGGGAATCCGACGCCCTCTTCTGACCTCTGAGGCATAGCACAACTCAGGTGCACCAATCTACATGCAGACAGTACACTCATACACATAAAAAAATAAAAAAGAAAGTTATTTTCATTAAACAGATTTCTAAATTTGTAGATTCCTCCCATATTTAAAAATTTCTTCTCCCTAAAGACTGATGCAATGCAATACCGCATTCATTTGCATGTGGAGTGTCTTTGAATACCTTGCTGCTTTTAAAGATTTTCTTAACAATTCTCTCTCTCTCTCTCTCTCTCTCTCTCTCTCTCTCTCTCTTCTCTCTCATATGCATGTGCATGTGCGTGTGTGTGTGTGTGTGTGTGTGTTCGCCAGAATAGAGGCATCCTTGTACAGTTGCCACTGATAAGAATCCTTAGAAGCATATTACTTCAGCTATGAGGCCAAGCAGCCATAGATGAAAGGCTGACCTAGATACTTCAGAGCAAGACTTGAAAATAGCAATGTGGACCAGGCATGGTGGTTCATACCTTTAGACCCAGCACTTGGGAGGCAGAGGCAAGTGGATTTCTGTGAGTTCAAGGGCAACCTGCTCTACACAGTAAGTTCCAGGACAGCTGGAGCTATAGGGAGACCTCATCTGAGAGAGAGAAAGAGAGAGAGAGAGAGAGAGAGAGAGAGAGAGAGAGAGAGAGAGAGAGAGAGAGATTAACATGTTCTTATAAGACAAAAGCCAGAGTTTTTTAAGACTTACAACCACTCCACTAATATAGAATTCAAATATCTACAAAAATATTAAACAAAACAAAGAGAATATTTTCCACAAAGAGAATAATCACAGGGGAAGAGATGGGTCGAGAGTTAAGAGCGCTGGCTGCTCTTGCAGGGAACCTGTGTTCAGTTCCAGGGGATCTGATGCCCTCTTCTGGCCTCCATGGGCACTGCATGCACAGGTACACTTACATGCAGGCAAAACTGTCACACACATAAAATTATTTTTTTAAAGAACAATCACTTAGAAACAAATTATACAATGACAGTGCTAAAGATTAACCTAAAGACTCACATCTATAATACACATTCAGCATAGTAAAAGAGAATATAATTATAAGAGACATGAAAAATAAAAGACTGAAATAAAATACCTATAGGTGAAAATCATAATGAACATGTTTGTACTTGATTAACATCAGATTAGACATTTCAGCCTGAACTTAAAGATGAAGTTATAGTCATCATCTATCAAGAAAATGGAAAGAGAAAGGCAAAAATAGGTACATAAACAGATCAGTGATGTAGATATCATCAGTCCAAAAAGGTTGTCAATTTGATCGGCTTGAAATATGCCAAGATTAATAAAACACAATTATCAGAGGATTTGAAGTGATTAGGTCATGAAGGTGCTGATCTAACCCATGGTTTAATCTATTTATGGATTCAAAATTTGAGTAGACTATGAAGAGGTTGTAGACCTGTGACAAGCGAGGCTCTCGGGGAGCAGGTCACTGTGGTAGCACACAGAAGCTCCATCTTGGCTGTGGGCCGTCCTCACATTCTTTCTGCCATGGAGTTCACAGCTTTCCTCTGAGACTCGGTTTCTCCATGATGTTTCTGCCTTGCCACAGTCCTAAAAGTAATACATTGACTGAACCCTCTGCAGCCCAGGGCCAACATCTCTCCTCCTGTTTTTTCAAAGTCTGGCTAGCAGAGGTCTGTAACAGAAAAGAAAATAAACAACCACAATGAAAGAAAACCACCCAAACAACTGAAACAGTCCCATTTTTTTGTTTGTTTGTTTTGTTTTGAGGACAGTGTCTCCCCGTAGCCCCAGCAGGCCTGGAACTTGCTATATTGACCAGGGTGGCCTTAATTTCAGAGATTCACCTGCCTCTGCCTCCAGAGTGCTAGGATTAAAGACTAACAGTTCCAATTTAAAAAGTTTTCTTAGTATTTTTAGAATTTCATATAATGTATTTTGATTTTATTCAGACACTTCCCATATCTCCATCCCTGCCTTACTACCCTCAACTCAGTTTTTAAGGTGTACTAAGTCTAATCTGTGTCCCCAAATATCCTTAGTTGTGAATTCATCTCCTAGAGCCTGGTCAACCTAAGCAGCATCACACCCTCAAGGACAACTGACTCCCAATGGCTGGTAGTTAACAATAGTTCCTCAGGTCAGGGTCCAGAGTCAAGATGTTCAAAATCTAGCACAATTTTTGCCTCATTTTGTTTTTAGAGTGAATTACATTAAAAAATGTTTACATTAGTGTTTATTTCAGCAGGAGCTGCGACCCCCTGAGCCATCTCACAGACCTCCTGAAGTATACTTCCATATGATACATTCTTATCAAAATTGCTAAAAAACAAGGATAATTTTTAAAATTCTTACACTTAAGGATGTAGCTCACTGGCAGAGATGTTCCCTGGTATATATCATGATCTGAATTCACTTTCACAATACTTTAAGTAAATAATAAATGAATTTCAAAAAAGAAAGGTAAGGTAGTATGTACCTGAAATCCCAGCACTTGAGAAGCTGAGTCAGGAGAATCTAACTTGTTAGACCAGCCTGGGCTTCATAACAAGCTCTGTTCCAACCTCTGCTACAGAACAAGAACTTATCTTTTAAAGGAAAGAGAAAAGGATTGGACAGAAAGCTCATCAGTAAAGTACTTGCATGAGAAACTGAGTCAAATCTCATATCATAAAACACATAAGAAGTCAGCCATGATGGTGTGTGCCTAGAATCCTAGAGCGGGATGCGGGTGATCATTACTAGAGGATCCCTGGGGTTTCTGGTCACCTAGTCTAGCCAAGTGGGTGAGCTTCAGGACAAGAGAGAAACCGAGTCTCAAAACATAAGCTGGAAAGTGATTGAGGACAGACCCAGCATTGACCTCCAGCTTCCATACACACCTGTGAGACACAAGAGCCCCCGCCCCCACACACACACATGCACATGTTCTGTCTATTTCTAGGTCTAAGCTGAAACTTGGAGTGTTCCTTCCCACCGACTCCCAGCGGCCATTCCCTAACTGGGGCAGTTCCCTCATGTGCATGAGCCTATTAGAATAGGTAATGACTGAGGGTCACAGTTCTTTTTAGACTCACTCCTCTCTGTTGTCCTTCTTTGGGATTTAGCCCTTTTGGCTTCCTTGACACCAGACTCAAGTCTTCTTGGCTTAGTGGGAGGGATGGAGAAACAAGATCTTTGCTGTGGGCCCCAGCAGCCCAGAGAGTTCTTTTCAGAGATCTCTTTCTACTCAGGCAAACCAGGACTCTTACCTTCAGTGTAGACTTTCAGGATGAGTCAGTATGAAGCAGAGTTAATTAAAGGAGATTTTAATGCAGATTATGAACATCAGAGTTGAGAGAAAAAAGAGGCACTGGAGAAGAAAGCAAGACACACTCTAGAGCTGGATAGGGGGTTCTTAAAGGACAGTCCCACCTCATTGTCTCTAAAATAGCCATATATACTTGTTTTGGTGAATTTTGAAGCTAATGTTTTCAAAGTTTCCAAGGATCTAAATGAGGTCACAGAGTGGTTCCTGAGCTGTATTGAGAAGACTAAAATGGAAAAGATAAAAAGTTTAGAATACAAGGATGCAGGAAGTTAGGATAGGTTCAACAGTTAATAGTGTTTGAAATTCCCAGAAAATACCTGAGAGGACTGGCCCTATCCAAGATCATGTACCTTAATCTGTCTTTCTCTCCTGTCTTATGCAGTGCTGTTTGGGTTTCTCTTCATACACTACTCTATGGGGCTGTCACAATGCTCTCTTGTATCACTTCTGCCAGTGGTCACTGCTCTACCTGTTGTCCAATGTCTAAAAACCAGTCTAGCCAGCTATGGTGGTGCACACCTTTAATCCCAGCACTGGAGAGGCAGAGCAGGCAGATCTCTGTGAGTTCAAAGCCAGACTGGTCTGCATAGTGAGTTCCCGGTCAGCTGGGGCTAGAGGGACCTTGTCAAAAAAAGACAGAAAAACAAACAAAAACAAAAAACAGTCTAATGGCCACATTCCTGATATTCCCAGCTTCTACAGACTACCCACAATCCCTGATCAGGCCCATTCCCTGTCTTCAAAGCCAGCAGCATAACCTCCCTTTACCCTCTGTCCATTGCTACTTTTCTTCTACTTCTGCTTCTCTTGTCCATCCTTAAGGACCCTGGTGGTTGGACTGGACACACTAAATTGTTTGGGTTACTCTCCCTAATTTTCAGTCATCAAATAAGAAATCTTAATTTAATTATTGACCTTAGATAACCTTGGCTAGGTAACTGACCATATGCAGTTTCTGGGGGTTTAGTATGTGGACATCTTTGGGAGACCATTATTGTATTCATTCCACAGAATACACCATTGTGAGATGTCAGGACAGAGGACCTTCTTGTCCTTACCCAACTAAGAACCACCATTTTCTTCTGCTATCAGAATCGCTCTTCCAAACTTGGTGTTTTCCACCTCTTCCTCAACGCTCTCTCTGATTAGGACTCAAATAGACAGACAGAAGGACACTACTCTGGCCTCTTTTGTGGTACTAGAATGGAACACCACACACGGATAGTTTATAATGGACAGAAATATATTCCCAGAGACTGGGAAGTCCTAGATCCAGGGTCAGTCACCTGGAAGGGTTTCTTGATGTGTTATCCTGTAGAAGTATAAGGAGCATGAGGTGGAAAGGCAAAGGGAAACAGAGTTAGAGAGAGGGAGAGAAAACAGAAGAGGGGGAGGGAAAAAGAAGGGAGTGAGGGAGGACGGAGGGAGGGAGAGAGAAGTTGAGAGGGTGGGCAGGAGCCAAGCTTGTCCTTCTATAAGGAACTCACTCCCACCAAAAGGAGATTAACTTGTTCTCAGAGGCCAAGCCCTCAAGGCCTAATGAAGGTCTCACTTCATCACTGTTATGATGTTGATTACATTTCCAGTGCACACATTTGAAGGAGGCATGCAAGTCACGACAGGCACAAGAAATTCAAGGGCGTTACTTTGATTAACTCTTCTCCTTCTATCAGCCATGGTAACTTTTAGCTCCTATAGAGGACCAAAGAGACTTCATAAGTATCTTCGAACTTTATTACATGGAGATTTTTTTAAACTATAAAGAGGATTTGACTTATATAGTTATTCTCATTGAATATGAAGTTTATCCTGTTGGCGGTGATTCATTAAGAATCAGGTCTATTAATGGGGAACAGTATGTATGGCAAAGTGAGTGAGGCCAGGTGGGGTGGGTGTGAGGGCATGAAAGGGGGAGGAGATCTAAATTCGATTAAGAACTATTGTATGAAACGTATAAAAGCTCAATAAAATATCTAATACAATGTGGAGAAAAAAAGCTCAAGAAGGAAGCAAAAGGTTTTGTAATGAGGCCTGCTAGAGAAATGAGTCCTCATCTCTAACCTTCCAGGGAAGGGTAAGGAGAGAGCAGATCACAGGTCAAGCCAGCCTGGGTCAGCTAGTCTAGTGGACCCCCCCTCATGTGCAGCGGATGTGTGGTCAGATCTCTGCCTTTTGGAGATTTGCAGCCACAGAGCCCAGGGTCATGTCCCTGCCAGCAGATGAATGGTTGAATGACTGAATGAACAAGCAGTGTTGCAGATGGGATGGGAAAGGAGGTTTTTTTTTTCCTAAGGCATCAGCCATATGGAAGGAGCTTCAAGCTAGAATTGTGATAACGATCAGGGTTTAGAAGCCAGCTGGTTATTCTGATCTGACTGATATGTCTCCTCACCCTCCAATCTGCTATTTCACATGGAAGGAAGATTACATTGCTTTCTAGACTTGGCCATGACAGTGAGCCAGTGTGGCCATCAGTTCCATCAGGTCTCATGGACTAAGAAGTCATATAAACCAGTCAGCTAAATGAAAATATGATACAGTCCTAAAGGAGACAAGAATAATCCTCTCTTTCCTCTATCTACTGACACCACCCACCTATTCTCTCCATGTTTTATTCTCATTCAACCCTAACTCCCTCTGTTCCCACACCCCACTCCACAGAAGACTAAAGCAAAGAGGAAGAACAATTGGAATAAGGACACAAATGAACAAAAGGCCACGATTTCATCTTGCCCTACTCTTTGGACTCTTGACAAGTATAGCTATTACATCCAGTTCCATCAACAGATTTCTATAAACTGAGACTGAGCAACTGTTAAACAGCATTGGCTTGACTTGCCTATAGCTATTTTCATCATATTTCCTAAGTGTACGTTGAATGCGCAGTATGTTTACCATTTGCTTTCACAGTAAAATAAATGTTGTCTGAGGGTTAATTAGATTTTTAAGAAGATAAAAAAAAAACAAAGCACACCCTTCATAAACGTGGCATAGTCAAATGTAAACAAATGAAATATGACACAGTTGAAACTGTCCAGAGGAAAAACTCCAACATGAATTTCTGTTTTTGCAGCAGCATTAGCAGCAGCAATAACAAGTGTAGTAGGTCACTAGACCCTGGTAAGGTGGGGAAGCACTACAAACCCTTGATTTGTTTGGGCTCAACCTCCCTGATTGGCCAACTCCACCACTTCCTGTTCCAGGTCATCACCTTAAACCACTCTACCACATCTAAGGAAGACCGAATAATTGTTTTGGGAAGGAAGAAAGGGAGGTTCCACGGTCCGACTGGCTGCTCTCCAGGAATCTTGGGGTGTCGGGTCTCATCTTGGTAGACTAAAGCTCTCCCACTTGCCTTGCAGATCTTCCCCTCAGCTAAGCTTTGTTAGACTTCTCGTGGCTGTGTCTCTGTCATTTCCAGCTCCCACCTGCCACACCTTCCCCTGGCAAATCTTCCAGGTTTTGCTGCTAACTTGGACTGCTAAGAAGAGTGCTTTCACTGGTAAATGAAAAGCCAAAAGGAGCCAGGGGCTCCCTCCCCCCACCCCACCCCCAAAAATCCCCTAGTGACCCCTGAGGACCAGATCCTCAACTGACCTTGAGAAAACAAAAACCTTGGTTAATCTGGGATAACTGTGTGGCCATAAACATCTAAAAGGAAAGTATAACCAGAAATAAATAGTAAGGCCTGAGAAATTGTACTTCAGGTATAAAACTTGAGATCTTAGTAAAAAGACAAAATGTAAGAACCCCCCCCCCCCCAAACAAAACGAAACAAAACAACGACAACAAAAACCGCAATTGTTTTGACTGTCTTCAATTCTTACTGGTAAGTGCAGCTACCCTGTGGCTGCCACTGCTTTTGCCATCCTTCAAAGTCATGAGACAACAGTTTTTCAGCCTTCCAATATGGGCGGAAGACTCATGTCTCTCCAAGAATCCTCCAAAACTTCAGTGCCAGATGGGGACTGCTGAGACATCCAACTTGAGGACTGAGCTACTACTGGGATTTCAGTTTCTTCAGAGTATAGACTGCCATTGTTGGACTACCCAGGCTGTATCATGGAGACCAGTACAGGAAGATCAAGACAGGACTTGGTGTTTACTGGACCTCATTTGGTGACCATGGGAAGGGAAGACCCCGGTGTGGAGCACAAGGGCAGGACTGATGGTTGTTTGGCCTTGCCAAGGAGGAGCCTTCAAATAATTCCTTAAGGAAAACATGATGTCTTTCAGCCTATTAAAGAAAATAAAAAGAAAGAAAAAAAAAGAAATCATAAGCCAAAGATGCTAAAACCTGTGACATCATAATCTTGATATATGTGGCATGCATATATGCATATTGTGGAGTGATGCGAACAGGAAGGAACAACAACAACAACAACAACAACAACAACAACAAAAGAATGGGCCAAAGAACTGCCTGAAACAGTGAACTTCTGCATGAAACAATAAACTGCATCAAAAATTTTAAAAAAGACTGAGAAAAAGATGAGAAACATGTATGGCGGAATGCATGAGCTCTGGTTGGGTGGGGGGCAAGGAGTGGGGGAATGGGCCTAGATTTGGTTGGGAAATGTTGTATGAAATGCACAAGGCTTCAATAAAAAATGGCTTTGAAAAAAAAAACAAAAGAAAGAGATTGCTCCGCGGTTAAGAGCATCGACTGCTCTTGCAGGTTCGATTCCCAGCACCCACATGGCGGCTAAGAACTGTCTTTAACTCCAGTTCCAGGGGAATCCGACGCCCTCTTCTGACCTCTGTGGCATTGCACTACACGGGTGCATAAACTTACATGCAGACAGTACAATCATACACATAAAAAATAATAAAATAAAATAAAAAGAATAAAAAGGAAAAAGATAATCTTCTCTGTGAGTTCAAGACCAGCCTGGTCCACAAAGTGAGTTCCAGGACAGCTGGAGCTACAGGGAGACCTTGTCTCAAAAAAAAAAAAAAATCAGAAAAAGATAATGTAATCCCCAGAACATAAAAATTACTAAAATACTAAAAAATAATTATATTTGCCTTCCCACAAGCGTTTTATCATAAAATGTTACTTTGAATGGAAAAAAAACGATTGCTTTCAGCATGTTAGGCAGAAACCATCTTTGATCCATTTGCCATTTGTTGGTGCTGTAGTGCTCAGGTTGGTATTACAGTCCTCCCTCTGTATTTTATACACTGGGAAAGTTAGGACCAGAGGCAGCAGAGGGTTCCTAAGCCAGCAAAAGGAAGAACCAGAGGACCTCAATCAAACTGATTCCAAACACCCCATGATGTGATGTTTCATCTTCTTCATGTTATGAGAGGAAAAATTCATTCTAGTTAGGCCTTTGGAGACACATGGAGTACAGAGCCCAGCTTTGAGCTGTTCAGAAGTTAATTCTGCCTGTCCAGGTCTTCAAGCCTGCCTGCCAAGGATGAAGAGGATGTGGGCACCCCCCTTGGTTGGCTGTCACAGCAGCGTCCTTTGCTCAGAACTAAGCTTTGCTCCTTTGAACACCCTAAATACCTCAGGCACTTGAGCTGTTTTCTGCTTTTATAGCTCTTTTTAGCTATCTAGGGGACATGTCCTAGCATTAGCTCCCACAGTAGTCAAACTAAAATGTCTTTTCATCATCCCAGTAGCTCTAATGCTGGTGAGGACCTTTGATGTTTCCTGGGGGACCTACAGAGTTACCCCTTGTTTGCAGGTAAATAATGAGTCATTAACTGCATTTCCGTAGCATCAGCAGGATTGCAACAATGCGAACTAGTGCAGAGCACAGCTGGTTCCCAGGGAGGCTGGGGGTGATTCACCATCTGCTTAAGAAAGCCCAGCCTCATTTCCTCCACAGCTCAAGGGGATCTAGCCTACTCTGGCAGCTCTTCTCAAAGAGGGAGGGAGGTACCAGTGCATCCCAATGAGGAAGTACAGACCTGACAAGCATAGGCAAAGAACATTTTGAAATATGCTTTTCTCCCTCCTTGTTTTTCTCTTGAGCTCTTCCTTAGGTGGGTGCTCTCCTCTCTGGGAACCTCCCTCCGAATCTTCACTCCCATCCCATCACTGTTCATCTGTAGTCTCAACTGCTGACTTGCCTCGCTTGACTATACTCCTCCAAGTACCTGGGATGTAGATGGATGTTTTCCCTCAGTGGATGAAATGCTGCTGACTTATCCCTGGGGAAGGACTTTGATTTCTCTGTCTTTGGCCATGACTTTTGCATACTTGCGATGTACTTCTCTGGGAGTGATTCTGCATACTCGCGATGTACTTCTCTGGGATTGATTCTGCGTACTTGAGCTATGGAAAGATGTGCCACACTCTGGGAAGAAGAAAGCCAAGATGGAGAGAAATGTTGTCTAAATAACCCTTTATCCTTTTCACAGGTGCCAGACCGCAGACTATCCATCAATGGCCCACCAACAGTGTGCAGCTTGTGGGCAGCCGGCTGTCTTTGCAGTGCACCATCAAGGGGAAGTCAAGCCCCAATCTCTACTGGTACCGGCAGACCGTGGGACACGCCCTGCAGCAGCTTTTCTATTCTATTAGTGCTAGCCAAGTGGATCCTGTAGTGCCAAATAACCTATCAGCCTCCAGGCCCAAGGATGGTCTGTTCATCTTGAGTTCTGACAAGCTGCTCCTCAGTGACTCTGGCTTTTATCTCTGTGCCTGGAGTCTCACATTGAGTGGGGTGGGGCAGACATCTGTGCAAAAACCCCACCCTCTCTTGAGTCCTACCACCTTCACTAAGAGCCCTCACTCAGGGATGGGTAGGTTGGGACTGAGTTTCTAGCTCCCAGGCAAGCTCAGGGCTCTAAATCACCATGACTCAAGCCAGAACTCTCCAGAGAACTTTATTAAATAGTTTATCCAGTGCCTCATGTGTTCAGAACCTGGGAATTGCCTACACGTAATAAAGTTTCAAACCCATGGATGCATTCTAGTAGGCCATCAGATGCCAATCCTCAAATTATGCTGCGCTTGCCTAACACCCTACATTGTTCCACACTCCTGTTGGGCTACACTAGATGTGGACATGGGTGTATGTGTCTGACAGAAGTTGAATACGCCCATAGCTGGATGTGCTGCCAGGCAGACTGGTAAACAGATAAGGGAATGCCAACTCATGTTATTTAATTGTTATTTTCACCCCTGCAAAACTCTCCCTCATTCATCTTTCTGCTGAGACTAGACATTTTGTAGAGGCTTGGACCTGAAGCATTAGTCAGAGAGGAGCAAGATTAGACATCTACACAGGGTAGGAAGACATTAATATAGGAAGACATCTTAGTTGAATAAGATCAACCGTAGAAGTTAATACAGGGAAATTTCACTTAGTGGTTATGACTGTTGTTTGGATTTTTGTTTTGTTGAGACAAAAATCCCACTATATAGTCCAGGCTGTCTTCAAACTTGAGACACTCCTCCTGCCTCAGCATCCCAAATGCTAAGATCACAAGCATGTGCCACCAGGTCCAGAAATGGTCTCCTTATTTTAACTGTCTAGTTCTTCTGTCCCTTTCTCTTCTTTTGTAGCAAAACAGGCAGCAGACAGACAGATGGTATAGGAAGAACGTAGGACTAAGGATAAGAAGGACGGCTGTGTGTGTAAGGGAAAATGTCTAAAAAGGAACAGTGACTTGGGTGGAAATGAAGAAGAGGAAAAGGCTGATGTGAATGATTGGAGACAGATGCCATGGTTGCCTTGGCAACTGAGCTTCCTTCATCCCTCATTCTTCCTTAGTCCCTGTTTTCAAGAAATTTTTTTTCTAATATCTCTTCTCCACAAGGGGGCACAAGAAGTACTAAAATGTTATGTTCCTGGCAACACATTCGTACATAGCTAGGATGATTCAGATACATGTTTATTTTCAGTATTATGTTATCTGTTCATCTGCAGAAGAAAATTTAAGATAGGGATGCTAGGTGATCAATAGACTACGTGATAATGTCCAAAGGTCCCTACTATGGCTTGAAGGGTGATCTATGTGGTAAGTAGCTGGACACAGTGGCCCCCTGTGGAGATTAACAAGAAGCATATGGCATGTGAAAGTTGAAACTGGACAAGGTCATAAAGAAAGCACTTGGTTTTGAGTCTCAATTTACTAATTGCTATGACCTTAGGTTAGTTTTAAAAAAAATCTCTCTGAATCTCATTTTCTCTACCAGTAAAATTTGCCTTATTGGTTTGTTAAATGTTAAAGGAGATTGTGTTTTAAAGTACTATTCCAGGGGGCTGGAGAGATGGCCTAGAGATTAAGAGCACTGACTGCTTTTGCAGAGGACCCAGGTTCGATCCCCAGCATCCACGTGGTGGCTGAGAACCGTCTTTAACTCCAGTTCCAGGGGAATCTGACACCCTCTTCTGACCTCTGCGGCATTGCACGACACGGATGCACAAACCTACATGCAGACAGTACATTTATACACATACAAGAATAAATAAAAATTTAAAAAGTACTATTCCAAAGTCTGATTTTCAGTAGGAATCCTTCTCTCTTGAAGCTTACAACCTACTACTCTAAATAAAGACATTTTAAAGCAGTGAAGTAGAATATATGTAGCAAATATTTAAATGCTGAATATACTTGGATGGCAAACCTGTGACACTTGTACCATATGCTGTCTGCTCTGACATCAATCACTGATCTTTCCTTTTGGGGAAATGTAGCCTCAGAATCTTTCTTAAAAGCAAAATATCACAGATATGGCCACTAGTCAAGTGGAGTAGGTAAATGACTTTAAACAGATGTTTCATCCCTGTAAAACTATCTAAATACATTATAGAAAACTTCAGAAAGAAGATTTAATATTAGGTAGATTTAATAAAATTTAATTCCAAATGAGAGAGTTGGTTTGAGTAGGAACGTGAAGATTTCAGATTTTCATGAAGGTCTGGAAAATGGTGAGGAAAAATTCTGACAATGGCTGAGGTTAATCTAACATATCCCAGCATAGAAGAGGCTATTGAGTCTTGAAAGCCATCTAAACCGGAACAAATTAGTAGCCCCCGTTTAGTTATTTGCTTGGATTCATACATAGATGTCCTATTGCCATGGCCACTTCCATAGCATCCATAGCTTACATACTGTTGTTGTGATTCCAGAAGAAAGAGGGACGGGGCTTAGGATGGCAGATCATAATCACAGGTGCCATCCTGCCAGGATTTCATCTATCTTAGGTTCTCTGCTTATATGTGACTCTTTTTAAGAAGATGTACAGGGAATGTCATCTAGGCTCCAACTTTGGGGGTATGAAGAGGTAACCATTCCTAAATATCTCACATTACCTGGGCTTTCACACCTGGGACATTGAGGACAAGAGTAGCCAGAGAAAGTCCCTTTAAGGATCTGAGCCATCATGGGACTCATGAGGAGACATCTAAGGGCCTGTGGACATCTTTAAGAAGGCAGAGAAAAGGCCAACATTGCAAAGCTTGTGACCCCAAGACTGGGCTACTTTACATATTTGTCTAGGATTTAGTGATTTAGGTTGAGTATGCGATGGCCAATTTGTGGGTTGATGCAAAGTAGGCCTGTCCTGTTTCGAATCTTGTGATTTCCCACTTCCATCTCTGAAGGTTTCTGCCAATCTAGTTTTCCATTCTTCTCCTCTTACCAAGGTGTCAGGAAACATAAAACACATGAACCGTGCAAGGCTTAGTCACAGAGGATGAGGTTGGAAAAAACAGCCGTTGCTGCACTGATAACCTGACAAGGGACTGTCTGTGTAGTAGTTTGCAGATGATCTATACTAGGTTCTTGTGACTGATTGCATGAGTGGACTCTCATTATGTGAGTGGAAGGAAATAGGGGATGCATGTGAAGGGAGGTTGGAAGGGAGTGTGGGGGCAGGTGGGAGAAGAGTGTCTGAGAAGAGGGACCAGAGGGACCCCAATGAGGTCAGAGCAGTTATCACAGCTGTTTCACTCTCTACTATCTTCATGGTCTGATTTCCTGTATGACCTCCAGCAGGTGTGAATGATAGGTTAGGCAGAGGGGCGGTGGGCTTGAGCTGCACGTGGAGCTGGGGTACATGGATTTTAGTGACACTCTTCTCTCCCCTCTGAAGTTCTAGCTTACTGCCAGTGTGATAGCTGGAGGCCCAGGTAGAAAGGGTAGCAGAGGAAGGCTTTGGGGACAGGATGTGGCAAGTGTGGTTCTCATAATGCTCAGAATGTGGGTGAGGGGAGGAACTGTCACAGGTACCCCAGATGTAGGACCTGCTAAATGTCAAACCACATCCTGTTGTGACTCCCTGAGATGGAGCAAGGGCAGGTGGCTGTTGTTACTCGGTGCTGATGTTACTTAGAGATAACCAACTTGGCAGGCAGCACTGGCTGAGACAACTCCATCCCATCCCCAGTTTCTGCAGTAACCCAGTAGGTCCCAACCAGCATCTTCCCACTTCCTAATATCTGATGCAAAGCCACTTTTCATCATAATGTCATTTTCTTCTCTTATTTATGGTCCTAGACCTCTTTCTTGAAGGAAGGCAAGGAAACAGGTAACAAAAATCCCAATGTATCTGGTTAACTATGGGATTCTGGGATAGCATTGCCCCTTTCAAAGTCAGACACCTTGTAAGACTCTGTCAGAGCTGTGTGTGACTGGA
Source organism: Rhizomys pruinosus (assembly GCA_009823505.1). NCBI lineage: Eukaryota > Metazoa > Chordata > Mammalia > Rodentia > Spalacidae > Rhizomys > Rhizomys pruinosus. The sequence continues at coordinate 576,141 of VZQC01014903.1, read as the reverse complement.
GCTAGGAACTGCTTAGAATTCCTTTTGATGCTGCATGGTCTGCAGACCTTGAAGCATCAAGCTTGAGTAAGACCTGAAGACTCTGTACAGCTTGCCTTGATTCACAGAGGACAATATGGAAGCCTAGAAGATATGAGAATAGCACAGGGCTGCTGCGCAGCTGGGGATGGGGAGATCCAGAGGCTAATTCTCTGTGTTTCAGTAGTTCCTGCACTTAGGACAAAGTTTTAAGAACACGTGCTCCATATGAGGCTCTGATCTTGCTGTGATTTTATGAATCACTTGTATGAGAATAAATAAGGCAGCATGATCATATGTGAGATGGTGTGAAGGCGGAGAGATGAATATGATGAACTACAGAATTAGAATCTTGCAGAAACTAGATAAGTTGGAGAGATAAACTCAAGAAATGTGATTAAAATTAAAGTATTATGGCTCTCTCCCACACTTCAAAAGCAGAAAGCCAATCAAATGCACACATGAAGGGGGACATGGGTCTCACAAGCCTGTGCAGAAAGAACTAGAGTTTTGAGTCACAAAAGCAAGTTCTGAGTCAATGGCAGGATGTGGATATAAAAAGTTGAAAAGTTGTCCCATTGCGAAGAACACATAAGATCTTGAGAACAAGAAGTAGAACTCCCTCTTTACCCTATGTAGGTCAAAATCCACCCAGTGTGGTGCTGAGTCCTTTCTGAAGGCTGACAGCCCCTTTAGAAAGAGAGATAAAAGTGGCTTAAATGTTTTGATAAGAGAGTAACTGGGCTGGGGTAGAAGGGAGTGCTCAGAGCTATGCAGCTAAGAACAGAATTGAGAAACTTGGAAAGGTTTAGCCTGGAAAATGTATTTAGGGTATCATAAATTATTATAGCTAATATTTATTGATACTGTGCTAAGCCATGTGCAAATATGGATTGATTTGAGCCCATTTAACAGAAAGGAAAGCTGGATCTTGGGTAAGCACTTGGTCAAAGTCTCGTAGCTGTGAAATAGAGGAACAGAAGCTTGAACTCCGAACTCGCCGGCTTTAAAGTCCATACTTACTGGAATCATTTACTTAATTTGTTTTGAGACAAGGTCTCCCTGTAGGCCCAGCTGGTCTGGAATTCGCTATGTAGACCAAGCTGGCCTTGAACGCACAGAGATCTCCTACCTCTGCCTCCAGAGTGCTGGGATTAAAGGCATGTGCCACCATACCTGGCACAAATATGTATTTTAAAGTGCAGATTAGCAGGGCATGGTGGTGCATGCCTTTAATCTTAGCACTTGGGAGGCAGAGGCAGGCGGATCTTTGTGAGTTCAAGGCCAGCCTGGTCTACAGAGTGAGTTCCAGGACAGCTGGGACTACAGGGAGACCCTGTCTCAAAAAGACCAAAAATAAATAAATAAATAAATAAAGTGCAGATTAATCATTCTTAAGGGTTTGGGTATTCTTCAAAAGCAAGTGCTCCAACTCGCTTCTGAAGAGCTCTCAGAAGAGTGTATTTATGAGCCATGAAAGGTGTCATAGTAACACACACATTAAGTATCCATGTGTGTCATAGTAACACACATGGATACTAAAATGGGAAGAAATTCTTCACAGAGTTACCCAGTGGCTGAAGGTCCTATTCAGACAGAGAGCTATTTGCCTGTGGACAGTTCAAGGCCCATGAGAAGAGGGGCAAGGTTAAATACTATATTGCTGTTCTCTTTACCTTATACAGGGTCTGAGATCCCAAGATCCAATCAAGATCAATCCCTTGTAGAGTGAAGGCACAGAGGACTGAGCTGTAGTTGCTGCGGTGACCAAGAACTTGGACCTGGGGTCACTGCTTCCAAAGTCATCATTTACATCAATGAGTCTGTTCCTGACATGGTAGGGTGGTTGGGCCTTTGGGATTGTGTGAACCTCGGTCTCCCTATAAAACACTTTCTAATTCATAGATGGGAGCTGAAATTAGTTTCCTAGAAGACTGATTAAACTTTGAAATAGACATAATTGTTAAACCCATGTTAGTTCCTTTTGATGATCTACAGATGGTTCTTGGTCTTCTCTAAGACCTTGTCTCTTTGGAAAGCCTTCTTTAGAAATCAGGGACAGGAGAAGTAAGCACTATGGATAAAAATGGATAGAAACATACAGCTGAGACAACGTGATGGGAAAGTAAAAGGAACACATCTTGTCTGTGGGATGGAGATATCTCATCCAAAACCAAACACTTTCACCATAAATCTAAAGAAGCAGAGAGGTAGGAATTGTCAGGGAACCAAGGGACTTAGATCTGCAAATACATAAGGAAGATAGGCTTTCAGAGAGAGGGGGAAATATCTAACCCTAACCTGTGCTTAGTGTCCACATTTGCTGGGCAAGGTCTCAGATTATGGGGTGACCAAATCTATAAATAACCTTTCTGGCAACTATAAGGATCTGCTATGAGCAATGGGAATTAGCTGATTATTAAAGTATTTGGCAGAGTCTCGTGGCCTTTTCCCATGAGTCTTCCTACACACCATCAGAGATTTCTATGGGTATGGATGGGTACGGTAGAGGGAACCTGGTGATTAAAGTTGGAAAGGAGATTTTTGCAGCAGAGAAAAGATTCATCCACAGGTCCAGGCAAAGCTGAGAACTGGCCTACGCCATCCTTCTGTTCCCTCCCCCAACACTGTAATGGAGCTGTCTAGACATGCCTACGTTTGGGTTTTAACGCAGCTTCAGCAGAGGCTCCAAGCACCAACACTCCACTCCCATAGCTGTCTATCTCTACTCAGAGTGATCTCACAAAGGTCCTCCTATAAAGGACACTTGGGGGGGCTGGAGCGATGGCCTAGCGGTTAAGAGCGCCGACCGCTCTTGCAGAGGACCCGGGTTCGATCCCCAGCACCCACATGGCGGCCGAGAGCCATCTGAAACTCCAATTCCAGGAGAACTCCAGTTCCAGGGGAGTCCGACGCCCTCTTCTGACCTCCGCGGCATTGCACGTCACGGGTGCACAGACTTGCATGCAAACAATACATTCATACACATACGGAAATAAATAAAAATTAAAAAAAAATTTATAAAGGACACTTGGGACTGTTAGCAGCTGAGATGAGGCCAGGTCTTCTTCTCTGGGCAACTACCAAAGAAATAAATTGGGAAAATGGCTCAGGCCAGAAATGAGAACATAAGTACAACCTTGGTCTTATGCCGAGCTCTTTTTCTAAAAATTTTTTCTTTATTATTTTCTCTTTCCTCCTTAATTTCATTCCTAAGAGAACAAACCTTTGTCTCTTGGGATGATTCCATCAACTCCGAAGGATCCCCACTCCTTAAGTTTGTATAGTCCAACCATGAGTACTGGGAAGATCTCCAGTACTGATACTAGTAGGAAATTCCTCTAGGCCAAGTGTCAAGTGTCTCCAGCAGTTCCTCCCCATAAGAATCTTTTGCCCTTGCAGGAAATTCTGATTATTACATAACTACAAAAGGCCCCCTTACCTTTCATGATTGATAGATCCGTAAAGGTCATGGTTCCATTCTTAGAGTCCTCTTTCTGCAGACCTTAGCTGGGCTTCATGGAATACTGAGAACTTGGGAGATGCCAGGTAGTCTAGAAATGCTTTCTGTAAGTCTCTTCCGTCAGTGCTCATGCTTTGCCCCATCATTGGTATCTCTTATGGAGTTTGCTGTGGCTCCTGCCCTACATTCTGCCCACCCTAATGACAAGAAAATGATTCTGGAGTCTAGGACAAATGGGCAGGCCCAGGCCAATGAAATTATCCGGTGTCTCCAATAGCAATAATAACTCTGGACACAACAGTTGTCATAGAATCTCCCTCCTAAGATGTCTTGTGTCCTTGTTTTTATAAGAATAGTCACAGTTTACTCTTCCTGCCCCTGAGTCCCATTTACTGAGTGTCATTTAGGCTTGTTTACCTTAGTTCTTATAAAACACAAGGTAAGTGTCCATGCCTAACCCATTTTAGCTCAGTTTAACCTCAGGAAGAATGTAAAAGGTGTGTGAATTAGTCCAAGAGGGTCCATTTTGATTCTAGAGAAAGACACAGAGACAGAAAAGATCAACTCCCTAGTGCCTTGAGCTAAGTGTTAGGAAATGTGTTAGGGAGAGACAAGGAAATGGCGGTAAAGACTTGGAGAGAGACTTGGACTCCTCCCTTGGCCATGCAGAATGTTGGACAGGGACAGGTAGAGTTTGTAACTTCAGCTCTGTTAGGTCCCCTCAATCAAGAGGGTAAAATTCACTTGGCTTTTATCTTCCAGAGGAGAGACCTTCTGTCTTTACTTTGACCTGCTAGCAAACTCTAGGGCAATTGTTCCCCAGCCTTGTACCTCTTCATGTGTCTGCTTCCTGTAACCAAAATAAAACCATAACCAAGTTTTCAGTCCTAGTTATCTTCTGTAAGGGGTTACCCTCTTCCCACCCACACTGTGGCCTAGTCATACAACTGCTTAGCCCTTCACAAGTCTCCTAATATACATTCTGTTCTCTCATGTTCCTTCCCTAACTTACCCACTCAGGTCCACACGTATTTTCTCTAAAGCACTTGCTTGTCCCCCATGCATACTTATCTTTCCATCCCACACTTAAGTGGAGCTATCCCAGTACACCTCATTGTCCCCATAGGTCTAAGGGCTGGAAGGCATCTTTTCATGAGAGCTGGAGTAGGACCCAACAACTTTCCCCACAGTTATGTGCTTTTAGCCATTGTGAAAACAGAACATAAGATAAGCCAGTAAGACGATGATCAATTCAGGAGCATTGTAGTAGAGATCGAGGCATCTAGAAGTTAAGACTGATGGAAGTTACTAGACTGTGACCAGGCTTAACAGGCCACGTGGTGTGAAGCTCATCCCTCCTGGTCTGTGAAAGCCCCCAGTATGCAGACCTTTCACTCTAATTCCTTGACACTCAGTCCTGGGATGGACAGTCTATGTCCAGAGTTATGCCCTCTAGAACCTCAGAAAGTGGAAAAATGTCTTTATAGCTGCAGTTGGTCAAGAGCTCCAAATGAAATTGTTTGAGGTTGAGCCTCAAGTCCAATTATTCATGTCTTGATAAAAGAAAGGAGAGAGGAGCTGATGCAAAGACAGAGGAGAGGGTCATGCCAAGGCCAAGGCAGAAAAGCAGAGAGGTTGATGCCACGAAGGGGGCATGAGAACCACGGGAAGCAAAGACACAGGAAGGCACCCTCTCCTGCGGCTGTCCAGGAGCACTGACCTGCCCACGGCTGCCCAGGAGCACTGACCTGCCCACGGCTGCCCAGGAGCACTGACCTGCCCACGGCTGTCCAGGAGCACTGACCTGCCCACGGCTGTCCAGGAGCACTGACCTGCCCACGGCTGCCCACGTGTGATTTTGGATTCTTGGCCTCTAGAACTGCAAGAACATGAATTTCCCCCCGAAGCTGCCTGGCGGCACTCTGCTGCTGTGTCGCATGCATTGTTTTGGCAGCCCTTGGACCTAAGGCTTTGCGGAGCTAAGGCGTCCTCATCATGTTTATTTCTGTGGGTCCTTTCCCAGAGCTTGTTAGCAGCTGCCCCAGGGTCATCGCGACACCATTAAGAAGCACACCATCAACACAGTTGATGCTTGGATAGAGCTTTCAGAATTATTATTTTGGAAAAACACATTGCAGTTTCAGCACTTACTATGTGACCTGGAACTTATAGTTTCTATACCAACAAAATAGGGACATCACTTGCTTCTAGGGGAGTAAATACATGTACTAGTGTCCAGCCAAAGGCCTGGAGGTGTTAAGCAGTCTCTCGGGAAGGGCCTTCTCTTCCCTTCTTTGCTTTTAGATGTTGCTTCTCACTTCAACACTCTTCCACTACCTTAGAAGTGGCCCTGCCCACTGCTAAGTGCCATCGCCCCAATACTATTCTTCCACCAACGTAGATATGGCTCCCTTCACTGTTCAGTACCACTCTTCTTTAGTCACTCCCTTCTCCTGGTATTCTGTTTTGTTATAATGACTTAAACCTGCAGTTTATCTTTCTGAGGTAATTATCTTTGCCCAAAGAGATGCACTGAATATTTTCTACCTGGGGTGGTCTAGTCTCTGTCTGATAGGGAAAAAGTCGTGTTGGAAGGGTTACTTCACATGTGATAATGCTGTCTCTACCAGGCCCTCACCCAGGAGCTGACCCTCCATGCTGTGGTCCTGGGAGATCAATGTTCCTAGACATCACATGTCATTTTTCTACACTAGCTGTCTCTCTAGGACCCAAGCTTAGACATGGAAAGTTGCATAGATCTTAAGCTAAAACCATAAAACCAGCTAAGCCAAAAATGTCAAGGACAGGCATAGCTTAAATCCAAAGGCACAACAGATGGTACTTGAATCTGCGATTGAGAAGTGGCTGTGCACTGTAACTCATAGGTCTGTCTGACCTCTGCCTGGTGCTGGGTAGAGTTGTGGGTGATAAAGAGGGTATTCCCCCTTTTTATCCTGGTCCTGGTGGTGTTTCAGAGCTGGGCCATTGCCCTTCAGACAAGCTATATGTTGGGGACCTAGGGTGCCTACTGAGGGGGTGTGGGGGAGCTTCACCAGGGCACATAGGAGGTAAGGACATTGCTTGGCAAGGAAGCAGATTAGCCACTCTACCTGAGGGGATGATGCCTTCCCATATCAGTAGGGTGCATAATGATAGGAGCCCAAAGACACTGCTGAGACACAACATTTTTATTGTTTTTTTTTAAATTTTCATTTTTTATTGATGCTTTGTGTATTTCATACATCATTTTCCAATTCAGTTCAGGCATATTTCCCTTTCCCTTCCCCCCACCCCACCCCACCCCATCCCAGATCATGCATTTTGCCATAACTGTCCTGCATCTTTCTCTCAGTTTTTATTGCTTTTGAAGTCTATTTCAGGCCAGGAGCTTGGTCTATGGGAAGCAGTAGGGAAAGATGACTAGCAATGTAGGAGAGGAGGCTTGGAGAGATATTTACTCTTTCCGAACAGTAGTTGGAGCAGACGTAGATGAATCCAGGGTGGGAATGAAGAACTACCCGGGACACACAGGGGCTGGCCTCAGGAACTCTTTTTCTTGACCTGAGGAACAAAAGGCATTGTCAGGGTCCTAGAAGTCATGATGGAAAGGGCAGGACAGCCCAGGCAGAAGCTGCAGTGTGGCTCTGAGGACAGCTCTCCTAGTTCTCTCCATTTTCCAGTGCGACATTCATAATTATTCCTGCATTTTCTCTCTGGTCTGTGTCCCTTTATGGTCTCGTTGAGATGACAAGACATGTCAGGGCTGAGGTCTTCTCTGACATAGTTACATCCCATGCATGATGGTCCACACCTTCCCGCCAATCCTCACTCCTCTTCCCCTCCTTACCATGGCCATCAGCACCAGGGTGCTGACCAGCACAGCATACAGGGTGGCCTTCCCCAGCAGGACCTCATAGAGGATGGTGGCAGACAGGACCCCTTGCTGATAGGACGCTGTTGGCAGGAAAGGAGAGCAGGTAGGTGCCTGTGACGAGGCAGCTCTGGCTTCTCCGTCCCTGATGTCCACAGACTCTCAGGGCCCTGGTTCCAGAGCTAAGAGTTAGATAAAGGGAGAAGTTCACTCACCTGAGGTGATGCCACAATCTGAAAGAAAAGAGATGGAGAAAGAAGATGGGTGAGAAAATGCCACTTGATGACCTTGAACCTTAAGTCATCAATTTTAAAGCCAGACTCAAGGGCCAAAAGCATGCATGCCAGGTGGGGCAAACATCCTCTGTGACTGGCCTGGTAGACTTCCGCACACTGCTCAAGTGCAGGACACGGTCATGATAAACTTCAAAAATCCAGGACCAGTGATGGTGCTGGGAGGCATAGTGAGCAGATGCTGAGTGACATTGTGGGCTATGGGGAGACACGGCAGCACAGCTGTGAGGTGCTGACCACCCAGGGATCCAGTGGAACCCCAATGAGTTTCAGTGGTCCCTGAGAGGTTTGCTGACACCATGGCTACAGTCATCTCTGACCAGCACTTTGGACTTCTCCTAGGTGTGTTCTTGACTTCTACCTGAGTCTTTGGACTTTTCTGATGTGCTGGTGCAGCTCAGTCACATCACCGATTTCCCAGCCCCCACTCACCTGCTCGGCCCCAGGCCTCTGCATTGACATTCTGGGTGACAGGTTTGTCCCTGCCCAGGGTCCAATCTTCTTCCTCTGTCAGCCCATAGAACTGGACTTGGCAGCGGAAGTGGTTGCGCGGGTTGTACCAGAAGGTTGCAGACACCCTCAGGCGGCTGCTCAGGCAGTAGGTGATGTTATTGTCCTCCTTGTAGGGCTGAGAGTCTGTGCTGACCCCACTGTGCACCTCCTTTCCGTTCACCCACCAGGTCAGCTCCACGTGGTCAGGATAGAAGCCCCTGGCCAGGCACACGAGGGTGGCCTTTTTTTTCTCGGAGATCTCTGCTTCTGATGGCTCAAACAAAGTGACCTTAGGTGGGGTCACCTTGCTCAGGTCCTCTGGAAAGTGAAGATGGGGGGATCAGGGCTGCTGAGAGCTGTTTGGATCTGGTAGACACTGTGTGTGTGTGTGTGTGTGTGTGTGTGTGTGTGTGTGTGTGTTTTAAGAAGGCTGAGAGTTGGGAGAGGTTTATCGAAAAAGCAAGCATGCTCTGAAGGGTTGCGTTTGCTTTGGGATAATTGTTGAATTCTTTTCTTTTTGTTTTTGTTGTTCGGACAGAACCTCACTATGTTACCCTGGCTGGTCGGAACTTGCTATGTAGATCAGGTTTGCCTCAAACTCAGAGATCTGCCTGCCTCTGCCTCCCAATGCTGGGATTAAAGGTGTGTGCCACCACATATGTCTTTCTTCTATTCCTCTTTGACATTGTTCCTCCTCCTTCCTGTCCTTTGTATTCACCCAGTGGCCAGCAATGTTCCTTGTCCCACTGTTCTCCTACGAGGACACTATAAATGGCTCTGCCCAGCATTCTGCACATTGTCCAATTGTTAAAATTCTATGATCCTTGCCCATCAAGGAAAGTTCACCTGTTTTACTTCCTATCATTGGGCAGCGTGATGATTTAGATGACACCCTCCTAGAACTCAGAATACGAGTGTCTGAGTTTCAGCAATGACTTTGCCTGCCCATTTGAGACACTCTCTTTCATATCTCTGTGTCAATAACTCTGTTTGGGAAATGAGGATTATGCCTCCTTCCAGAACAGGTAAGGATTCAGAAGGCCCTGTCATAGCCAGGTTATCAGTATCTGAAGCTGAAGTCTGAGGAATAAAAAGAGAATTGGGGATGAGAGAGACATTAGGGAGGAGGAAGCTTTCTGCAGACCACAACACACAGATGACCCATCGCTCACGTGAAGACTTCCTGGTCCACACTGTAATCATGGTATCATGAAGTTTTTTGACTTTTGTACTATGTGAAATTATCCTGTCAACTTCTCTGCCTTCAAGTGCCACCTGTTCTTTGCAATATCCTTTCTTTTTGCTTCTGTGATGAAGATTATCTATCATCTATCTATCTATCTATCTACCTACCTACCTACCTATCATCTATCTATCTATCTATCTATCTACCTACCTATCTACCTACCTATCATCTATCTACCTATCTATCATCTATCTATCTATCTATCTATCTATCTATCTATCTATCTAAATTTTGCTTACTCATAACCTCCTGGATAATGGAGAAAATTTATCCTGACCTTTTCTTATACATCATGGCAATGACCTCCTTCCAGGCTTCATGTCATTGGAATTAGCATGCTTTCTTCTTATATAAGACCAGGGTCTTAGTGCTTTATTTAATGCTCTATATTCTGTTTAGTAAGAAATTCCACAATTTCATTTCTTTATCTGTCAGTTTTTTAAACAGGTTTTACTCTGTAGCCTGTGCTGGCCTAGAACTCACACTCTATACCAAACTGGCTTGGAACTCATTATGTAGCCCAGGTTGGCCTCGGATTCATGGTAATCCTCTTACCTCAGCCTCTTGAGGCTCCCAATGGAGTTTAGGCATGGCTACGTCTGGCATGTTTCCTAGCTGACTCTGCCTCTGGCAAGTCTCCCCTTCTCCCACCTTCTTCCTTACTTAGAGCTCCACGGGCTGAGCCTGGACTGAACTGATGATACCCTTTCCTCTCCCTGGAGTATTTGACTCCATTGGTATTTCTGCTCTTAGCTTCTTTAATTTTAGTCTATCTCTGAGACGTTGGGTTTGAGATTCTCCCAGCATTCCACGGGGACTGTGGAACACATGTCTCTGACCTCCTCACTCAGCAAACATTGAATCCTTCATAAAATCATTCATAAAACCTGTTTTTAAAGTCAAAAACTTCAAACCAGGTGTGATGGCACATGCCTTTAATCTTAGCACTCAGGAGGCAGAGGCATGCAGTTCAATGTGATATTGAGGCCAGCCTGGTCTAATTAGCAAGTTCCAGCCCAGTTGGTGCTACAGGGAAACCCCATTTCACAAGACAAACAAACAAACAAAGAAACAAACAAAGAAACAAACAAAAATCAAAGACCTTGCCAGAACCAGACATGCTGTTCCCTAGGGTTAATCAATGGCACAGATGGAACAAACAAACAGACCCTCATTCTATCTTCACATAACTCCATAGTGAAGCTGGACTCAGCTGTATGGGAGTCCCAGCAAGATTCCTGAGGGGGAGGCTTGCTTGTGTGGAGGCGAAGTGTGCTCTAGGGAGCTGATGCAGGTACATGCTTTGCTTGTGGACTGGACCACCCTCAGCAGAGTTGTAGCATTCTCTTCCCTTGTTTCAACACACACATGTAGCCGTCTGTTCTAGCTCTTAGAAATAGAGGTTCACACAATAACTTACTCAAGTTCACCTTATTAACAATGAGCCCAGACTGGAACCCAGCTTCACGTGGCTCTAAAGTCTGGACCTTTCTCGCCCTCCCTGGACCACAGAAACCCAGTGTCTCCTTTGTATACATTTTAGCACTGCTGAGTCCCATTGGATCCACATTAACACTCTAACCACAAACAGTGTCCATTGCTGCTGTGGGTATTAAACAATGCAGGTTCCTATACCCAGACTGTAGGTCATTGGTTCCCAGCACCAGGTGATGTTTGGGACCCATTCCAGCCCTTAGAGGCTAAGGTTGTACCTGAGTTTTTCTCATTTCCCAGGCTAAATATTTGCATTTTAAGGTGTGCTTGTGACCAGTGAATTCTCTGCACGATCTGGTCTGTCTGACTTAGAGTACTGTACGGTGAATGAGGAAAACTTCAAGTGAGGACTCAGAGGATTTATCTGGGGGGTAAATATACCCAATGGCTGTTACCCCTGCTCTGAGGCCAGCCTCTTTTGCTGACCAGCCATGGACAAGTACAGACCTGAGTCTCCATTCCTGCTTTCTGAGGACCCAAGCTTAGAAGGAAAGCAAGGGAGGGGCTTACAAATGGAATTTTAAGTCAACAATGCGGAACAGCTAATCCCCAAAGCGGAGCTTGCTTGGGTCCACTGCTCCAGCTCATGGTTAGCTATCTTGGGTTTCTTGGTCCCACTTTTGTTCCGGGCACATTTCTCTTTCAGTTGACCCTATGTGAGTGACACTTACCCCAGAAACCCTTGTGGGGCACAGCGGTCCACCCTCTGGGCTCACCCTGACTGTTCCGGGCCAATTCAGCTCTTTATGCTCTGGCTACCTAATTCTCCAAACCTGGTTTGTCTTTTCTGTCTTTTGCTGTAAGTTGGTGGCTTCCAGAGTCTTATAAACCCTTTCAAAAATCCTGTCCCCCACAGCTCACGCCCTGAGTAAATAGCCCAAAGCAAAGGAAACCAGTTCTGTCTTCTGTCTCCCGCTGGCGATGCTGAGTACTCAGTCCCCTTCCCCAACCCAGCCATCAGGAAAAGGTGAAGTTGTGGCTTGTACCCCATCACCCGCCCCCACCCCGGTTCCCCACCAGCCCCAGCTCTGATCCACTCCACACTTCTCCAGGGACCCAGGAGCCAGGGCTGCAAGCAAGAGAGACATCCGAATCTTACCTAAGACAGTGAGCCTGGTGCCAGGGCCGAAATACTGTTCATAGGAGCACGGAGGCACCGCCCCACACCCAAACTCAAGCGGTGCAGAGAGCTACTTCCCAGCCCCTGGGCAAAGCGGGCTTGGAGCGCCCAAGCTCCCGAGAGCACCTCTAAGGGAACTCGTAGCAGAGAAGCGCCAACAGCCTGCCGCGCGCCCTGCGGCTTCCCGGGAGACTCACCCAACACGGTCAAGCGGCTGCCGGCCCCGAAAGTCAGGTCCCGGGCCCCAAAGCACAGCCCCGGGGCTCCCCACAGAAACCTGTGCCCACTGCGGTCCCCGCCCCGCCAGCTCACCTAGCACCAGGAGCCGCGTGCCTGGCCCGAAGTACTGGGTCTCGTACACGGCTCCAGAGCCGCGCACAAAAACGCACACCACCTGACCTTGCATTTCTGGCTTACCTAGCACCAAGAGCCGGGTGCCGGCACCGAAGTACTGGGTGTTTTGGCTCACAGCCCCTGGGCGCGGGACAAAAACTGGCCCGGCCATCCCCGCCCGGGTGTCCTGGTGCGCCCCCAATAACCATCACCACCCCTGGCTCTCAGGTTCTCAACTCACCTAGCACGGTCAGCCTGGTCCCTGGCCCAAAATATTGCCTGTCTGTGCTCACAGCCTCCAGGTCCAGGGCAAAAACCAGGGCTGCCGGCTCCTATCACCCCGGCCCCAGCTCCTGTCCTCATCTGGGAGTGCATCACTGCTCCCAGAAGAAATCCTCCTGCCCGGTCTCATCAGCTCAGGCCAGGGGGAGTTGAGGAGCTTCCCAGCTCCCCCTTGGCATCCCAGAATATCCCCCAATTGGCCTGCTTACCTAGGACTGTCAGCTTGGAGCCGTCCCCAAAGTACAGCTGCCCCGTGTTTGCACAGTCCTGGGGATGTTGGCACAAACCTCGTCTTCCCTGACATGGGATTTTGGAGGGCTAAGTGCCCACTCTGCTAAAGCTTTCTGGTTCAGGGTTTTTATTTTGGGGGGTGGATGTTTGTTTTTGGTTTTTTTCTGGTTGAGCACTTGGGTGGGCAGCTGCCCCCTTCTTACCTAGCACAGTGACTCGAGTCCCTGGTCCGAAGAACTGCTCAGCATAGGAGCACAGCAGAAAGTGGCTGCCAAGAATCTCCGTCCTTCCTCCAGTCCCTGAGCACAGACCGAGGGTCGCCCATTTCTCCCTCCTCGGCTCTTCTCTCCCTACCTCCAGAATTTTCTGGTAAGGCAAGCTGGACATTGCATGAGTCATCCTCAATTTCCAGAGGAGGTACAACTTGAGGGGTGGGAATTTACGCTTTTCCAGTTCACTTGGGGATCAACAGTGAACTGGAAATCTGTAGGCCTCTTGGTGGTAGTGGGTATCTTTTAGAGAGAAGTGACTTGTGACTTACTTGACCTGTGACCTCTTTGATTTCAATTTCTTCGCTGGAAAATGAGATGATAATTTTCCCACAAAAGTATTTTTTTGTTATTGTTGTTTTGAGACAGGGTCTTCCTGTAGCTCCAGTTGGCCTAGAACTCACTATATAGACTAGGCTGACCTTGATCTCACAGAGATCCGCCTGCCTCTGCCTCTTGAGTGCTCAGATTAAAGCTGAGTGCCACCAGTCCTGGCAAAAGTTTTTTTTTTTTAATTGAGTTCTTAATACATGATTTATGCAGAGATACTTTGTCAGGGGTAAATGTTATAGAAACAGCTAAATGGTAACCTTCTGCTGAGTTAGCTTCCTAGGGAGCTGTTTGGGGAAAAGAGATGCACAGATATTACAAGACTATGGGAGGGGGCACCCATACAGACCACTCCTCACATAGTAAATGCATTCCCTGGGCTGGGGGGAGATGCTTTCGGGAGCAGAGCTTTTTGTAAAAGTGTCTCTTCTACTTGAATCATCGTGCTCCCCCCAGTTGCCCACAATGTTATACCATGATACCATGTTATACCACTTCCTCCTGGAAGGTGCCCTCCCCCAGTCCCTGGGCAGGCACAGGAAGCCCAGGTGGCAGAGGGGTTACTGAGTGGGGTCTAGGCAGAGACTAAAACTGGGTAAATTTAAAGAAGGGAGGGGCTGGGGAAGACCATGGTGGTAGTGGGAGTGGTGTTCAAGTGGGCGGGGAGCCCCTCCTGGGAACATGCTCTCACTCTGAGGGGCCATCTATGTCACTGGGTCTCCCTTCTCAGACTCACTGTGCCCACCTGTTCAGAATGGCATTTATAGTGAGGTAAATTTATAGGGAGGAGCAAGGGGTGGAGGACCCCTTTAAGAAGGAAATGCACAAGGTAAACGCACAAAGACTAACAGCTCAGAAACTGTTATCATTCCCCATTGCTTCCAGATGGACAAAACTGAAGTTCTTTATTGGTTTATTCCATAAGTATTTAATGGGTACCTACTATGTGTCAGGCTGTATGCCGGTTGTAAGGAAGTGAGTCTATTCTCAGAGTGGCATGTATTGATCTAATTTTAAACCTTAATTTTAATTACTCCTGTAATTAAAATTGGCCCATCTAAATGGATAAACCCAGAAGGACACAGCACCTTGTTGCACTTCTGATAACTCCTCCAGCTGGCATGCCCACCCTCCGGAGTGTACAGTGTGGCCAGTGTGAAGAGCTGGCCACTTCTTCAGGCTCTTGCCCAATCATCTCAGTCAGATGCTGACTACTAGCTGCTGACTGCATTTCAGTGGACAGTTTACATAGCTGTCCCAAAGCACTGCCTTTTACTTCAGCTCTTTGCTTGTGACTTATTTCCTTTATGAACAGGTTAAGTTTCTTGGAGACTGTAATTTAGTTATGTTTGTTTGGGGGGGGGAGATGAGAAGCAACATGCTGCAGTTATGTTCAGTGTGTACAGTGAGTGGGTATATGAGCATATGTGTAAATGTGCACATCTGTATGTACCTGTATCCATATGTCTGCAGAGACAAAGCTCTGAAAAATGCTTGTATCACAGTTGAGAGAGAAGGCTGTGTGGGTGGCTACCTTGGGAAGGCCTCATGCTGATGACTGCTTCAGAATCGGCTCAGTTTCACTTCCCTCTCATTTGTTGATTTACTCTAATATTGCTACCGGAACCAAAGTTCCAAGCCAGGTCCCAGGGATATGATAAAAAAAAGTCATACCTGGGGCTCAGTGGTTAAGAGCATGGACTGCTCTTTCAGAGAACCCGGGTTTGATTTCCAGCACCCACATGGTGGCTAAGAACTGTCTTTAAGCTGGGCGAGGTGGTGCACGTCTTTAATCCTAGCACTCGGGAAGCAGTGGCAGGTGGCTCTCTGTGAGTTCAAGGCCAGCCTGGTCTATGGAGTGAGTTCCAGGCCAGCTGGAGCTATAGGGAGACCCTGTCTCAAAAAAAAAAAAAAAATCACACCTTTATGATGGTGGAGCCTACTGTTCCATGGGAGTTTCAGAAAGGAAGTATGTCCTATCAAGTATGAAAAATGTCATAAATGCGGTCTTCACAAGGCACTGGATGGTCAAAACCAGGTGTCTGTGATCTAGGCTCAGGGACTAAGGAAAGAGGATAGTAGAATGCTAGAGGAGGCTTTCTGGAGAAAGACGATGCAGCCAAAGCTTGAAGACAAAATATGGCTTTCTGAGGGACGAAGGGGCAGCAGGTCGTTACGGATGGAGCAGGTAGGAAGGCAGAGGACCACTTACAGAACAGCCTGAAAGGGATGGAAGGACAGGGTGTGTGCAGTGGTGACGTAAGGTGCACCATCTAGTCCTTTTTGAAGAGCGTTTGAATAATTGTTTACTGAAGTATTATTCATAATAGACTATGAAAAATGTAAATGTCCATCAGTTATAAGTGGTTTAGAAGATATGACATAGCCTCATAATAGTATATTATTTAGTCAAAAAATGCAAAGCAATGATAAATGGTATATCATGTATAAACTTAAAAAAAAATTCTAGTAAGTTAAAGAAGCCAGTCATAAAGATTCCATCTTGTATGGTTCATACGAAGTACTCATAATGGGAAAATATGTGGCAACAGGAACGGGTTAGGACTAAAGTGTAGCTTGAGATATTAAGGGGTTCAAGATAAGTTTTATGAAGTTTCTTTTGGAAGTAGTTAAATTCCTTGTTGTGTGTTGTGATGGCTGTACAATTCAGTAAGCATACTAAAACACCTTTAATTATGAAATATCCACAGTATGACATATCAATTATATCTCAATAAAGTTTGGGTCTCATGTGTGCCACTAAGCAAGTACTCTACCACTGAGCTATATTTCCTGCATTGTCAGGTCTCTATCTTGTCTTAAGGATGATGACTGCATCACACTGGTGACACCAAGCCACTGAGAACTTCCGAGGAATTTCTAGACATAGAAAAAGGGATGACTCTTGGTTTTAAAGAACTTCCAATATTGGGGGCTGGAGAGATAACCTAGCGGTTAAGAGCTCTGATTGCTCTTGCAGAGGACCCAGGTTTGATCCCCAGCACCCACATGGCGGCTGAAAACCATCTTTAACTCCAGTTCCCGGGGAATCCGACACCCTCTTCTGACCTCCGCGGCATTGCACGACATGGGTGCACCAACCTACATTCAGACAATGCATTCATACACATATGAAAATAAATAAAAAAAATTTTTTTTAAGTTAAAAAAACTTCCAATATTAATCAGGGACAATGTTACCCCTTTCTAATTCACCAAAGAAAGTTTATCAACAAATCTGTAACAAACTGAAAGTTACATCTGCCACTGAAAATAATTTCTAAATCTGTGTATGATCCTGTTATCAGCTGGGAAACCTGGTTGGTGAACAGAGTCTCAAATATTCAGTGAGAGGCTGAAAGGAAGGTTTGTGAATACGGGGAAGCAGGCCTTGTTAGCCACAGGGACATGACCTGTGGCAGGTGGACACACCTGTGGACAGCCTGCAGCTGCTGCTGCTACTTAGAGCACCTTTACTAAGGGAAGGTCAGAAAGTTCCTATACTCAGAATCCTTGTTTTCCTTTCTGATCTGAGGGGAAGGTTTCTATTCCCACCAAGGCCTTCCAAATTTAATTAGCCTCTCCTCCCAATCACAAGGTAGAGGCTCTTACTTTTCTTTTAAAATTTGTTATTGTTATTTTATGTTATATGAGTGTATTGCCTGCATGTGTATAAGTGCACCCTTGTCATGCAATGCCCACAGAGGTCAGAAGAAGGTATCAGATGCCCTGGAACTGGAGTTACAGACAGTTGTTAGCCACCACGTGGATGCTGGGAATTGAACCCAGGTCCTCTGCAAAAGCAGCCAGGGCTCTTAACCACTGAGCCTCTCTCCAGCCCCTTACTTTTCTTATAAGATGAAGTGGCTACCATTTTCTTGAATACCTCCTGTTTCTCTTCTGACTAAAAGAAGTGTTCAAAACAGACAAGAAGCAGAGATATCTTCACACACGTCAGCCCAGGCCCCGCTAGGGCATGTTTATTGGTTCAGTCATCTGGATATGCAAGGCTTCCATCCAGTTACAGAGGTTTCAGACATACGTGTGCAGGGGACACATGACTAACAGGTAGGCACTGGGAAGATCAGAAAAACCCACAGCAGCTCTTCAGAAGCACAGGACAAAGAGATTCCATTTGAACTCCAAGACAGGTTGGAAGCTGTTGGCTCCGCCTCCAGGGCTGTCTTCAGGACTCCTTTCTCTTGAGCTGCGGGATGGAAGGGTTTAACTTTACTAGGAGCTATGCACCTGAGGATGAGAGGAAGCAGAAGGGCCCACTGGTGAAGCAAACGCTAGGTTCCCCACAATATCCATTGGGTTTGGGGGTCTCCACGGCTTATCCTGTGTATGCCTGTCTACTGCACCCCTTGGAGCTGTGCTTTCTCTTTTGTAGCATGGGAAAAAACTCCTTTCTACTGGCCACTTCTGGTTCAGTAGGGTTGCAAAACTCCTGAATCCAAATTTCTTGTCTGTCATGTGTCACTTCCTTGTCTGCTCCATCTATCCACTCCTTACCATGGCCATCAGCACCAAAACACTGACCAGCACAGCATACAGGGTGGCCTTCCCCAGCAGAACCTCATAGAGGATGGTGGCAGACAGGACACCTTGCTGATAGGACGCTGTTGGCAGAAAGGGAGAGCATGTAGGCAACCTTTGAATAGGTGGTTCTGCCCTCCCCCAGTTCCAGTCACCATGGTCCCAGAGCCAAGATCATGAGAGATGAAGAGGGAACGGACTCACTTACCCGAGGTGATGCCACAGTCTGAAAGAAAAGAGGAGGAAATCGAGTGAGGCTGTTTCATCTTAAGTAGACTGAGAAATAAGTCAGCCTTGAGACCAGTGAGGCCTGTCAGGCCAGACCAGCGTCCTCACAGGCCGGGCCCCACATCAACTCTCTTCTGTTGTGCTTGTGCCAGCCCAGCCCTCTAAGGTACCAAAGGAGATGGAAGGAACTCTATGGATGCTGAGCTGTTCAGGTAGCATAGATAGGAGCTGCTGCCTGCAAGGTTGCTGGGCCCAGGATCTGGAGCTGTGAGTGGCTGTAGGCACCCAGCTTAACTTTGCAGTGAGCTTAATCCCCTTCTATCATTTGTATTGATCTGGACCACCTGCCTTTCTGCCACTCTGCAGGTGTCATTTCCCATTTGGCACTAGTGATGTGCAGTCTTCTCACCAGCTCTCCAGGCCCCACTCACCTGCTCGGCCCCAGGCCTCTGCACTGACATTCTGGGTGACAGGTTTGTCCCAGCTCTGAGTCCAATCTTCTTCCTCCGTCAGCCCAAAGAACTGGACTTGGCAGCGGAAGTGGTTGCGCGGGTTGTACCAGAAGGTTGCAGACACCCTCAGGCGGCTGCTCAGGCAGTAGGTGATGTTATTGTCCTCCTTGTAGGGCTGAGAGTCTGTGCTGACCCCACTGTGCACCTCCTTCCCGTTCACCCACCAGGTCAGCTCCACGTGGTCAGGGTAGAAGCCCCTGGCCAGGCACACGAGGGTGGCCTTTTTTTTCTCGGAGATCTCTGCTTCTGATGGCTCAAACAAAGTGACCTTGGGTGGGGTCACCTTGCTCAGGTCATCTGGAAGGTGAAGAGAAGGAGATCAGGGCTGTTCTGAGCAATGTCTATATGAGAGGGGCTGGAAATGCTTATCATAATGTCCGTCTTTGTGGCAGTGGGTCCTCCTTGCTTTTGTCATTGTTTGGCTATTCTTGCTCTCCTGTGATGTCCTCAATTCTTTTTTATTTGTCCTAAGGGTACATCCTGCATAGTGTCTCTTCAGGATCCCAAGGTGGAATTATATTTTGATTTTCTGGGCTTTCTTTTCAGGGCCTCAGACATGGAAGTTTTGTTTGATTATCTGTCCAAAAGAATATACCCAACATATCTATCTTTTCTTTCAAAGTCCCAATCTATGCATGGCTATCTGATCTTTTAGATTCGAAGTGCTGGAATTGACAGCTCCTGAATTTAGAACCAAAAGACTCATACCATCATCAAAAGGACGAAATTGATCCCTCCCTCACCTTTCATGCGAGGCATATGTATTGATGCGTGTGGGTGTTGTATAAAGGGGACACTTTTCTCCTAACATTGACATTGACTTTGTTCTGAGCTTCTGAATATTTTGCTCAATTCACTTCCCCCCCATTTGCCTGCAACTTGCTTTGAGGCACCAGGCTGCCTCTGGCTGATAGCCTATCTGATGTTACACACCTCACTCCCACGCCGAGGTGTCAGAGTGCTGTGGTGGCTTGCACAGGACAGCTGTAATCCTGTGGAAGATAGTGCTCATAGATTGAACCCTTCTATTTTTTTTTTCCAGTGCACATCAAGCCTCTGTGGTTGGCTTTGGAATCCTAGTTCACAGCCAAACTTTGCATTCTTTAATTTATTGAAAGCTTAATTGCTGGTATAAACAAATCATCAAGCCCAAGGGCCATTTTAGCCATGGGAAGCCCTATACCCATCTTCATGCTTGAAAGATGAATTTTTCAGCTTGTTGAAAAGAACAAATTCCTTTGAAGACATGAGGCATGCAAAATCCACATCTATCCCCCCAGCACCCTCCAACATAGGAGCATACATTTGGTGCAAAAATATGCCAATCTCATTTCCCCTTATTTTGTCTGAAGTCAAAAATGGCTGTGGAAGGAAAATCATGAAATGAATTGGGGAGAAGACAGACCCCCAACTCAAAGGATAATCAGTAGTCACATAAAGTAACCTCGGAGTCCTTTAAAGGAATTTCTGTTTAAAATAGTCTTCCCTATTTTCTGTGAGATTATGGAAAAGCTTAAGTGATTGTTCAGATTTCACAAATCTCACCCTCCCACTGTCCCCAACCTCATCACTTTGAGCCCAGGCTTTTGAATCCAGGGATTAGCACTTTCCTTTAATCTCCAAAGCATGCATCCTGAGGGACAGTGTCTGCCCAGACTCCCAAACCAGGTAGGACTTAGGTAGCCATTCTTCTGTCCTCTGTCTCTAATCCTGGTACTATCTCATCCCAATCCCAGTCTGTCTGCCTCCTCCCAATCACAATACTCATTTTCAGGTTCTATGACAGATCCCTTATCCTTTTATCTCAACATATATCTGGAGTTTTTGAGGACCTTTTATCTATTTTCTCTTCTTTATACTTGATTTGTTGTTAATATGACAAAAGGTTTTAGTTGTGAGTTCATTCAGATCTATGCCTCTGTCACCTTCTGAGGACAGTGCACTCCAGACTCCCCATGGCTGTAGCTCCTGAAACCCTGTGTCACAGACTCACACCCTACCCTAGCCTCGGGAGCAGCCCTCCAGCCACCCTCCTTTCGGCAGCCTGGTCCCCCTGCCTTTTAGTTCTTTGAATCATGCCACAAAGACAAACATGGGTCTTGAGACAGTAATAGAGACAGAGAGAAGGGAGACGAAGGTGGGATCAGAGGTCTGTGCTGGAGGTTCTTGACAGTGTTTTAACCCAGAAGATGGAGCTTTGTATCAAAATGGGTCAAACATGCAGAAGGGGAGAAAAAACAGACTGGAGAAGTGGTAACAGAGAAAACCAAACAGCACTCAGAAGGTGGAGTGTACGAGAGTCGCAACGAATAAGGAGGAGAAGAGCAAGAAGACTCACACCCCAAACTAAGGAGCAGCAAGACGCTGGGCTACAGGGAAGGTAGGAGAGGGCGCAGGGCTCCCTCCAGGTAGAAAAGGGTGACTCTGCCCCCCAGAACATACACTAAGTTGCCTTGTTAGACTGCTGTAGTCAAACCCAGTCCCCCCCCCCCAGACAGAAATGGAGCCCCCATACCTGTCACAGTGAGCCTGGTGCCAGTTGCAAAGTAGAGGGGCGAATTATAGGAGCACAGCTGTAGGAGACCTTGGTAAAACTCACCAGAGGTCCCCAGCTAGAGGGCTAGCCTTAGCTGCCTGAGAGCTGGGTAGCTGCCTCTCTCTGCTTGCTGGCAGGGCTCTAGACTACATTCTATTGGAATGTATTCTACATTCAATAGGAATGCCATGAGACATGCTTCAGGAGATGGGCAAGAGGAGGAGATTCAGAAGGGACAAATCTGTCCATACAAACAGCAGGGTAACTCAGGAAAGTAGGGAGGAGGTAGATCCTAGACAGAAGACTTAAGGTAGAGAAAGAGAAGACTGTTTAGCCCTGGCTAAGGGAGACAGAGGAGTCCCCTGTACCCCAGCCAGTAAAGAACGGAGTGAGATCCTCAGCCCCTTCCATCAGCACTGGGAGCACAGGGACTCTGTCTTCAAGGGACAGTAGCCCCATGGCTCTGGCCCCATAGCTTACCTAGGACAGAGAGACGAGTCCCCTCTCCAAAGTACTGTGCCTGGTTGGTACACAGTACAACTCCAGAGCAGCAAATCCCAGAGAAGCTGCTGGGCCACTTCGTTCTAGACACTGACTCCACAGAATCCCGGGGGGGGGGGCGTCTCTGGCACATCCTCCACCCTTCCACCAGCTCTGAGCCACAGTCTAGGCTGAGTTCCCAGTCCTTGCCTCTTTAAGAATCTCTCCTGCACCTCCAACCACCTCACAATCTGCCCTCCTGAAAGAAGTCATTTACTTACCCAGGACAGACAGCTTGGTTCCACTCCCAAAAAATAGTCTTTCGTTGTAACACAACACTAAAGCATGGCAGTAAAACTGGCTCCTGCCGCGTTCCATTCCTCTTCCCTACCCCTGCCTGCGAGCTAGTTTCTCTTATTCCCCGGCAGACTACTGTGCAACATTAAGGGTTGTAGTTCAGAACCAATTGCTCTGGTGTGACCCTGCTGCACCCCCCTCGTCTCTGTGAGAGGGAAACAGGACCATGGCCACTGTAAGATCCAGACTCCTTCCCACTTGAGTGTGCCTGCTTCCCGGTACTGTGCCCAGGCGTGGCACAGTCAGCCCACAGCGTTAGAGATGGACATTTTTTTCCCTTTTTGTCTGCTTCAATAGAGTAATTCAGATCTTCCCAATAAAAGCACACCGATATCTAAGAGCAGGCTGACAGATGCTTCCTGAGTCCCAGCCCTTCAGCCGTAACTCACCTACAACAGTAAGCCGGCTTCCTTCTCCAAAATAGAGTGTGTTTCCAGAACACAGCCTCCCAGGTCCACTTTAAAACCCCTCATGCTCTGCTGTGCACAGTTGGGATTTGGGAAGAGGTTGTGCTTTATGGGTCTCTTCCCTGGCAGAGCTGCAGCCCTGTTTTAATAGTTTCCTAAGCCATTTCTCAGCTTTCCCAGGACATGGGCAAAGAATGAAGACAAAGCATGACTTCTTGGGAGATTCAGAGCATGAGGTGCTCTAAAGCCCCTCCAGAGAACCACTGTCCATGAGGAGAGGGGACAGGTGTCACAACTCATTAACGACCCCTGGTTCCCCTATCTCAGAAGACTACAGTGGAGAGGCTATAACGTCTCCCACATCCCCTTTCCCTTTCCTGTCTTTCACCACAGGCTCAGCTCAGACTCTGTCAAAGCCTTTGGGCTACCCGAGTGGATTCAGACTTCCCAGGGACCTTCCCCTGAACTCAGTCCCAGAAATGAAATGGGCTCTTTCTCTGCCAGGATCTATGGGCCAGATCCTTCTTTGGATGTTTTCTGGGGCAGAAGTGCACACTTTGCATCCCACAC
The DNA here is from genome assembly GCA_009823505.1 of Rhizomys pruinosus. Lineage (NCBI taxonomy): Eukaryota > Metazoa > Chordata > Mammalia > Rodentia > Spalacidae > Rhizomys > Rhizomys pruinosus. The sequence goes on along the minus strand of VZQC01014903.1, from coordinate 553,071 downwards.
CGAAAGCGCCTTAGCCTTACCTATTACCGAAAGCCTGGTGCCTGATCCGAAGGTGTAGTCATAGTTAGCACACCAGAACACAGGAACTCTAAAATGGACCCCGAGGACATGCTTTGCTCCGTAGCAAGCCTGAGAATTTACTTGGAAGATGACTTACCTACAACTGTGAGTCTGGTTCCTTCTCCAAAGAAAGCTTGTGTGTTCGCACAGTGACATGGGGCAAGGAGGCAAACGCGAACAAGGTACGAAGAGACAATGGCCCCAGATAGTGTCTGAAGGACCCTGGCATGAGGAATGTCTTCTCGTGTGTTATAGGTCTTACACAGAGTGCATTTTTGATGTTTTACTTATAAAAATGTAGAACATGACAGATTGCATCCAATGGGACCTATTTGGAAGGACGCCCCATATGCTCCCTCTCTGGGGTTCCGTCTAAGCGAGAGGGGCCTGCAGAGGACAGGATCCAAAACCTGAAGAAGCCATCCACGAAGAGTAAGAAGCCCATGGCTTCTCCTGAGTCCGACATCGACCTGGTCGCCTCTGATGCACCTTTCCACTGATGAGGGCTGTTTTCATGAGAGAGGGTTGAGGCCATTCCCCTACATCCCCCACCTCTGGGGGCCACTGACCCGTTCTTCTCCTGTTTCTGTTCTTGCTGTCTGAGAAACCCCAGCTCTGATCTGGCCCTGTCTCTGTCCATGCCTTTGGCCTGGCATGTTGCAGGGCGAAGCAGATGCATTCTGGGCCTAAACACATCCAGGCATGTAACACAGGAGAAAAGTGAGGGGACTGTAGGCCTTGGGGTGTACAAGCAGGTTTTTGTAAAGGCTTCCCATAGAATTGAATCACCGTGGCCCCCTGTCCCCACAATGTTACAGCTTTATACAAAAAGGGCCCCTCCCATGGCTCCACCCCATAAAGGTTGGAAGAATCCACCAGAGAAGCTGCTGCTCCGAGGGGAGATGAGGGCAGGTCAGGTGACGTCATCCCCATTGTGTGAGGTGGTGGTGAGGCATGGGCCAGGCCAGGGAGCTTCCTCCTCACTCTCAGCCCTTCTTGGGCTTCCTTTTAGCTCCTGGAGCTGGGTGACCTTGCAATGCTATTTGCTAAGGAGCTAGAATCCTCCCAGTATCTGCCCTTCAAGTTGTCGTCATAGAAGGGAGTCACCCTGTGAAGAAATAACAGCCCCAGGTCTAGCCTGGCCCTGCCCTACCCCAAGCCTGTGCATCACTCAGAGGTTTCACATCTTCCACCCAACAAGACCCCTCAGTACTTAGACTCTGTTTATTTGTGACAGACGTTAAGTCTTCACCAGTCACATGGAGTCTGGAATTCTTAGAATGATAGCCAAGAGTGTGCCAATGTCCAGGGATGGCTATAGAATAAGAGATTAGACAATGGCATGTGTTATCAGCTGTCCTGACCTCCTGCTGTTGGCCTTGGAATCAGGTAAAGGGAGTTGAGGAGAAGTCCCTCTGTCCACAGCTGAGTAGGGACATGACTTGGAAATCATTTCAATATCACCACAAGGTCCAGTGATTAAGCTATTGGTAAATATTTTACTTTCCCTGTACAAAATGACTCTGGCAGGGCATGGTGGAACATGCCTTTAATTTCAGCACCCAGGAGGCAGAGGCTGGTTGATTTTTGTGAGTCCGAGGCCAGTCTGGTTTACATAGTAAGTTCGAGTCCAGCCAGGTCTACATAGTGAGATTCTGCACCAACAAACAAATAAACAATCACAAAACTCCAGACTCTGAAATTCAATCTGGTCAAATGCCTTAAGTATTTTTCTGTCTGATGACACTTCCTTTAATTACCTGTCAGACTTAAAAGGCAAATGAAGTAAAAAGAGACAGACTTTAGTACATTTTTTTTCACATTTGTATAAGAAAAAAAGATAAATGACAACCCCAGAAAAATATTTGTGATTGTCACCATGGGACTAAGTTCCTCAATATATCTTATATTTCTAGAAATCAATCAGACAATAATCCAACAGCCAATTAAGAAGGAGAAATACTGTTTCAGAGAAAAAGAAATAAAATGGTATTTAAGTGCAGGAAAAAAATTCTCACAATGATAATACAAAGTAAAACGACATTCAAATAATGGCTTTCAGCAGTTTGAAAAAGTTGAGTTATTTGAGACCTGGATAGTTTGTAGTGAAATAAAAACTTTATTGGTTGCTAGTTGGAGTACAAAATGGTATAAGTCACATGGAGAACAACTAGAAAACAACTATGAATATCTAAATGCTTTTACATTTTAATTCAGAAATGTCACCCAATGAAATTTACCTGATAAGTACTGTTGTATACAAACAAAACAATAGCTATCAGGAAGCTGAGGTTGACGGGATTGTTATGAGCTCAGATCTAGCCTGGTGTACATGGTGAGGTTCAGACCAGCCTGGGGTACAGAATAAGACCTTGTCTCAAAAAATCCAAGTTAAAAAAAATCAAAGTAAATGAAAAAACAAGTGCATAATAATTTTATCAGTCAAAATATCAAAAGATAGGGAAAAACTCAGGCACCCATTCATTAAGAACTAGGTCAATAGATTGATGGATGTCTCCACAAAATATTTTGTAATAGTCAATACTTTTTTATTTCTTATTATTGTTAATTTATGTGTATGAGTATAGTGCCTGAGAGTATAAGTGCACCCATGTTGTGCAATACCCATGGAGGCCAGAAGAGGGCGTTGGTCCCCTGTAAATGGAGTTATGGATGATTGTTGGCCACCATGTGAGCTCTAGGAATCAAACCTGGGCCCTCTGAAAGAGCAACCAGTGGTCTTATGCCCCCTATATTCTATGGTTTCTAAAGAATGAGATGCTTCATATTGCTGTGGGAAGCTCTCTCATATACAGTTAATTGCAAAAGGAGAAGTTTCAGAATTGCATGCATATTTGCTACAAATGCATACATTTGTTTAACAAATGGGAGTGGCTATAGAACTAAGAAGGATCACCATGCACTTGTTTATTAGATGTTTTCTAAGGTAACCATGAGAAAGGGGCTGACCCTATATCTCAGAAGTGGATTGCTTACCTGGAACAGCTGAGACCCAGGTTTCATGCCCAGAACTGCTAAAAAACAAAAACATTAAAAACATTAAAATAAAAGGGGGGGGGCGGCTGGGGAGATAGCCTAGCGGTTAAGAGCACCAACTGCTCTTGCAGAGGACCCGGGTTCGATCCCCAGCACCCTCATGGCTGCTGAGAACCGTCTGTAACTCCAATTCCAGGAGAACTCCAGTTCCAGGGGAATCTGACACCCTCTTCTGACCTCCACGGCATTGTATGACACGGGTGCACAAACCTACATTCAGACGGTACATTCATACACATAGAAAACAAATAATAAATTAAAGTGTTGTTTAAAAACAAAACAAAAACAAAAACAAAAAACAGGAAAAACACAACATAAACTATTAAGAGCAATTACCCATTAAAAATAGGCAGAATACACAGAAATAGTGGAAGTACAAGTTACAACTCTCAATGCGAATTTTATTATGTGATTTCAAATTTGGGGTGATATAGCTACATTATCTATTTTAAATCAAGTCCAAATTAATACAATTTTAAAAACAGGGGAAAACAATCAAATATTGTTTCTTTTTTTTATTTTTTTTTTTATTGATGCTTTGTGCATTTCGTACATCATTTTCCAATTCAGATCAGGCATTTTTCCCTTTCCCTTACCCCCCACCCCCACCCCATCCCAGATCATGTATTCTGCCATAACTGTCTTGCATCTTTCTCTGTTTTTTTTTTTTCCTTTTTTAGCTATAAGTGATAATCCATGAGTACAAGCATCCTTCATGCAAAACC